>CAUYRT010013656.1:0-20017 GCA_963574885.1 Lepilemur ruficaudatus
CTGTAGAATGGAATCCTTTATTACTATGTAATGCATCTCTTTATCACTAATAATTTTCCTTGCTTTGAAATTTGTTTTGTACAAAATTAATACAGCTAATCCAATTTTCTTTCTAAATAAATAAATAAAGATAAAAAAAAAAACATTCTCAGTTATTGCGCTATTTGTCTTTGAAATAGTTTCCAGAACTTTTACCTTCCTGTTTATAATCCTCCGACTTTAGTTTATCAGCATCTTTTTTTTAAGTGCTCTGCTTTCTCCAAATACAAAGGCTTGTCAAAAACTACCAGAGATCCCATTTAGGATTGATGTGGTCCAAGGAATAGTTCTCACATATTTTTACCTCATGTCTCAGGATATAACAAGACACTATTTTATTTGTTGAATTTGTTATTTGTTGAATTGGAATGAATTGAAGATATATTCCCTCACGGTCCAGACGTATCCTTGTCCTACTTAATATGATACAAAACATTATTTGAGACAGAAATTTGTCATGAGCATAAGCTATATTCTAACAAAATTTCATTTTTTTTTTCTGAAGAGACAAAAACCATCTATTTAGCACTTGGCTCTAGTTTTTTTTCTGGGAATTAACATTATTCTTACTTATCCATAGTATCTGCAATTTATCTGTTCCCCTGTTCAGAAAATTCGAACTTTCTCCTCTAATTTTCTTGGCTATTTTTCAAAAATTTCTTCAACATACCAAGTGTGACTCCATGATCATATCAGCCAGTCTTTTTAGTACCTTGAGACCTGGATCTTGACTCTAAGTATTTTGAAATGACTCTGTGCCCTCCTGCTGTCTTCCCTACTCAGCCTCACTTCTACGTCACTGGACATCTGAATGGTGCTTGTTAAAACTTTTGGATTTTTCTTTGTTCTCTTTTGTGTGCTAATGTGCGTCATGTTCTGTAGTGGTGTTCTCTCCACTCTTATTATTATAGGTTTTTATCTCAATTTTGTAAATTCTGCTTTTAGGAAATCTAGGTAGGACTTCAGAGAATCATGATGCTGTTTTCATCAAGAAGATTATACATTCTTGATATGAAACATCTAAATAGAATCAGAAATATCTGTGACAATTCCTACATTTGTGATTATTTGTATCAGCCCGTAGGACACTGTAGACTCCAAAGTATCAGAAATTGTTGGGTGTTTCAAGATTTGCCTTTCATTTAATCTATGATTCCTTAGAAAGAATACTAGGGACAAAATATGGGTGTTTATATTAGCAGGGCTCACTTTTCTCATGTCCCAGGACTCTAAAATTGTGGTAGCTCAAGGAATATTTCTTCATCTTTATTTCTTTAATTATAAATAACTGTTGCTCCTAGAATTAGAAATAGAAATAAATACAAAATCAATGATTCATATAGATGCAATGACTGAAATAAAACCACAAGAAACTTAGAGTATATAAGATGCATCGTAGGTGCTGGGGTATTTTTTTACATCTGTTGTATGACCTTGTAAACTCCTTGGCAGAACTTCAAACATTACCACCGATGTATGCTAACTTCAGAGAAGAATGAAAAGAACCAGATTCTGAGGTATCTTAAAGAGTTTGCTAGACCTAGCCCACAGTAAGCATAATTTGGATATCTAGAGCTTTTATGTTAAGAAGTGATTCAATTTTACTTTATATATATAATATTTCTCTTGTTTTAATATTTTAAGTCTAGTTAAATCCTTGAATTTTCCTTTCAAACCTCCTGGTAAAACTCACAATCCAGGAAGAATTCTATATTTTTAAAACAGCTTTATTGAGGTATAGCATAAGAGTATAGCGTAACAAACAATCAATTGCACATACTGATAGTGTATAATTTGAGAAATGTTGACATACATATACATGCATGATATCATCATCATAGTCAAGATAATGAACATACCCATCACTCTCACAAGTTTCCTTGTACCCCTTTGCAATTCTTCCCTTTCACCCTTCCCTGTAGCCCTCCCCCCAAGCAACCACTGATCTACTTTCTGTCATTGTAGATTAGTTTGTATTTCTAGAATTTTACATAAATGGAATCAAATAGTATGTACTCTCTTCTGTCTTTTTCCACTCAGCATAATGATTTTGAGATTCATCCATGTTATAGCAGGTATAGTTCATTCCTTTTTATAGCTGGGTATTATTCCATTATATGGATATACCACATTTTGTGTATACATTCACCTGTTGATAGACATTTGGGTTGGGGATATTACAAACGAAGCATCTATGAACACTTAAGTACAAGTTTTTATATAGACATATGTTCCGTATTTATACTGTGGCTTTGTAGTAACCAAAATACACATACCCTTGTTTAGAAGCATGGCCTTAAAATACTCTCCAGAGTATACTCCGTGGAGTACAAAACCTTCCATATGGGTTATGTTCAGTCAACAATTTCTTTATGAATAAGTGAATGAATGATAATTTTGGGAATAAAATAGAAATTTGCGTCATGTCATGAAAAGGAATTTCAGTCAAACCAGGAAACCTTGACTGTAACTTTTATCTCACCATAGAGCATTAAGGAAGTTTTTTAATTTTGTATATCTTAGCTCCATTACCTGTAAAAAAGAGATGATGTAGATATACAATCCTTTTCCCTCAATACCTAAGTGCCCAATTCTTTGGAAATCAAAATATTTTTGACATTCATTTAGTGGTAAAACTTGACCAGATCTGTAATGATTTATTGGAAAGTCTGCCTTGTCCTGATGAGAAGCTAGTTTTAATTTTATTTATTCTACTTAATATATTCTGATATATTGCTGCAAAAATATTAATGAATTTGATTATACGCTGCCACTCCATATTCACTGGTGTGTTATACAATGTGCATTTTATACATTGTATTATCCTGCTAACATCCCCAAATTTTCAATTCTAAAACATGTATCTCCCCTTGGTAGGGATTGTGAACTCCTTACCTACCTCTCTACCTACCTGTATTAGAACTAGATTTGGTCAGAGTTGTCAGAAAACAGGCACAAAAAATGGCTCAAAGAACAAGCTTATTTCTCTTTTATATAAAAGAGATAAGTTCTGAACTTTTATGATGGCTGTATGATGTCAGCGCCTATGGCTTCTTCTATGTTGTTACTGTGTCTTGTGTGATTTTTTTGACCCTAAGGTCATGTCACAGGCAAAGTGGCTGCTGGAGTGCCAGCCATTTCATGTGGGTTTTAGCCAGCAAGAAGGTGGAAATGGAAGAGAAGGGATAGAACACATCTTTTAAGGACACTTCCTAGAAATTGTACACATGACATTGGAACTTAATCAAATGGACATGTTTGGGCTCAAAGGAGTACAGAAAATATAATTTTTATTTCAGACTGCGTATGTCCAGCTAAAAATGGAAAGCCCTGTTACTATGGAAGAAGAGAATAGATATTGGGAAAAAATATAGTCTTTGCCACACTGCCCTTCTAGCTTATTAAGTAGTTGTGGGAATAAAAAGAAATCATAAACAAGGAAACAACTTGAAAGAGTCAAAAGCTGTATATAACTATAGGTCTAATAACAAAAAAGGATCTTACTTAAGGCATTTTTTTCCTAAAACAAACATTCTTCCAGGGTTTTGATGTATCACTTTGGTGGTTTTTCAGCATATCATTGGGATTATGTTGTAAATGGTGGGTGAATGCCAATTTCTACTATTCCTCAAAGACTTTCTTAATTATTTTTTTGTCTACCAGGAAATATAGTGGCTTTTTTTTTTAAGACACTTGAACATTTGGAATGTTTCCAGAAAGCCATAATACAAAGTTGAAACAGCTTTAGCTTCAAACATAGTTTTGTTTGCTTTCCCTTCACCCCACAATTTTTTTTTTTTTTTGGATCTTTTCTTAGAACTGTGAACCTGGTAACAGCTCTGTGGCTGGTAAAACTTATTCTCACCTACTTGTGTAAATATTAATATTATTTTCAAAATACTCTTTATATTTTTGCAAGATGACTCTTTAATACTTGCTATTATGATTTAAAACAATTAAAGACACAAAACAATCTAATCTACAGAAAAATAAAAATGGAAGAATTAAATTCAGTTGTATTTAGATAATTTTGGGAGGGTACATATCTGCAAGGTGTGTATGCTTGTGATAAATATGTAAGCAGCCTAGGCACAATTTACATCTCTCCCTAAGCCAGTGGAGGACTGGAATTCTGCATCTCTGCCTATGACTGGTTCAGTGAGTTCAATTTAGAGGGCAAAGATTAAGATATCTAATTTTGTTGGGTTCAAGCCACATTTTTCAGCTCAACCTTGTCTCTAATAAAGATAATATCATATTTTACTCCCCATTAACTCTTGTCTCTCTTTCCCAATGGGTTTAGAACTTGAAGGGGAAAAGGGATGATTTAGGCTGCCCAATCTCTAGCAACACACAATGGACAATTATCTGATAAATGGAAGGATGGCTGGTTGAGTGACCAAATGAGCCAAAGTGCTTCCCAATGATAGGGAAGTTAATCTGTAGATGTGTGGTGAGTGTTCATACTGACTCAAAGAATAATGTTTGAAAAAATACACGATATCTCCAATCATCAAGTAAATGCAAATCAAAACCACAATGAGATATCGCAGAATGGCCTTTATCAAAAAGTCCCAAAACAATAAATGTTGGTGTGGATGCAGAGACATAGGAACACTCCTACATTGCTGGTGGGACTGCAAACTAGTACAACCTCTGTGGAAAGTAATATGGAGATACCTCAAAGAGCTACAAGTAGAACTACCATTTGATCTAGCAATCCTATTAGTGAACATCTACCCTAAGGGAAAAAATAGCATTCTATAAAAAAGACATCTGCACTAGAATGTTTTATAGCAACACAATTCACAAGTGCAAAGATGTGGAAACAACCCAAGTGCCCATCAATACATGAATGGATTACTAAAATGTGGTATATGTATACCATGGAGTTCTACTCAGCCACAAAAAACAATGGTCATTTAGCACCTCTTGTATTATCCTGGATAGAGCTGGAGCCCCTCCTACTAAGTGAAGTTACACAAGAATGAGAAAACAAGCACTACATGTACTCACCATCAAATTGGTATTAACTGATCAACACTTATGTACACATATAGTAGTAACATTCATCGGGTGTTGGGCAGGTGGGAGAGGGGAAGAGGGATAGGTATATTCACACCTAATGGGTGCAGTATGCACCAACTGGGGGATGGACACACTTGAAGCTCTGACTCGGGTGGGGCAAAGACAATGCATGTAACCTAAACATTCGTATCCCCATAACATGCTGAAATAAAAAAAAATAATAAAAAAATAATAAAAATAATAATAACATAATAACATAACATATAAAAAATAATAATAACATATTAATATGTTATTATTAATATTAACATATTAATAATAACATATTAATAACATATTCCACTTAACATATTTAAGTGGAAAAAAAAATTATGTTTGAGACATGTATAGAAAAAAGAGGGGCATTTCTGTTCCAGTGAGGAGAAAGCCAGAATGAGGCTTTGAGTATATGTGGGAGGACTGAATGCAGTGTGTTGATGAGTCTCTTTTAGGAGATGGTGGGCTGATGGCTGTTTCTCTAGGAGAAAGGTCTATATTTCAATGAGAAAGGAGGATTCCCAGGATCCCCACATTTCTAGTATGACCTCAGCCACATACATATCAGCCCCTTGGCTCCTCAGTAAATCTGAATCTTGTTTTATAATAATGCTGGTATATGTTTATTTTGGTTTTAAAAAATTAAGAGATAAATACAATCTGGGATTGATTCCATACAATAAACACACCATTAGCAGAGCCTAAACTAGGATAGATTCTGGATTGGCACTTAGGAAGTATAATTGGCCATGGGATTTTATCCAAGGGCTATCAGTGCCCATATGTCTTTGTTTTCAGTCCCTCTTTTCTACTTGGTTTTCTATCACTTGGTATAAAATGAGCATTTTCCTAATGGATTTGGGGAATTCAGTCTTGATGGCTCCACAATGTCCACACAGATGCTCTAGTTAAAAAAGAAGAAAGCCTTTGGATTGGTGCCTTTATTTTACCCTATGTATTATTAGTTTCCATCCAATGAAAGGGAAATATAACATTTCATTTTTCCCTTTGGCTTTCATCATGAACAGACACATTCAGAACTTTTACCAAGGCCAGTCCTTGACAGTATTGTGCTGCAGCTGGTTTTTATTCTTGCTCCTAGGTGGCCCTGCTGAAATACAATTTTACTCTTTAGATGCATAGATATTTGGATGGAAAGTGTAAGTAAATTGAAGGTTTTCTAGTTTGCTTGAGGAAATCTGTATTAATTTAAAATGTTAGAAATTTACACCTCCATGAGACCAAAGAAAGATAGTTAAGAAAATAAGCTCATTGTATTTTAGAGCTAGATTTTCTTACTGCTAGAAACTATAGTGATAATCTGATTGAATGTCTTAATGCTACAGACAAGGAAGACTAGGGTGCAGAGATGTTAAACTATGTTCCTAAAATCATGTTCTATCCAGTGTCAGTACCAGGATTAAAATCCAGCTCTCAGAGTCCAGTCCAAGACTATTTTTTTTATGCCACCTGGATACTTTCTTTTAATAAAAATAATGTGATTGTTTCATGGGTGTCAACTAGCTAATGCAAATCAGAAAGTCTATTATGGGATATGTCAACCCACTTTGTGTTGTTGGAGATAAAGAGATGCTTCTCAGATGGTAACTCTTTGTGGGGTCCAGGAAATAAATTTCTCTCTCCCTCTCTCTCTTTTTCTCTCTTATTTTAAATTACGAATACCCCTCCCATCCAGTAGGCTCCCAACTTCTCCTGCCAACCCTCCTTTTCTCTACAGAAGAGGTAGTGTAAATGAATCTTGTCAAATTTGCCAAATACTTGTGAATTCTTACTTTTATCAGCAACAGCAACAATAAAGTTTGTCTTGCAGGAGCGTCCCAAGGACCTAACTCATCTTCTCTGATCTCAGAACTGATACAAGCTCAAGTTGCTTGTGGAAACCTGTGTCTTTTCTTCCAAAGATAATAAGTAACAGACCCTCTGAGTGTCTGTTGAAAAGAAGAGAAAAGCGGCTGTCTGCCTACGTATTCCCCAGGGAGTGAGAGCTATTGTGAGGAAGCAGACAGGTCTTGTGCGGCAGCCTGACTCACAATGCCACATGCTAGTGACAAGAGACATAACATCGGAGCCATGGCTCCTGCATGGCTGCAACTATTGATACAAGTTGTGTTGACTTGTAGTTATTACAACTTCAATCGGGAGGCTGCATTCCAAATAGTAATCAGTACCATACAGACGTTTCCAATATGCACTCCTCACCCTAATTAAACAAAATGTAAAGGCAATTAAAATACACATATGAAAGCAAGTTCTCCTTTCTATGGAATAAATTACTCTTTTTTAGGTTAGTGTAGCATGTGACCAGAGTCAACGGAAGGAAAAGCAGCATCTATTTTATTACTGATGGGAGGCAAGAATTTTAATATCCACAGATAAATTTAATAGGGACTACCTTTCTTGTTTTTGGAGGAGTATCTTATATATACGCGTGCCTTTCAATCTAGCATGTTTAAATTGTGGTTGTGTGTTTGCACATGAACAAAACAAAAAAAAAATCTAATGAAATTAGAGATTTAGAACGAGAGGTAAGTGTAAACATTCCCTAATTTAACTCTTCCAAATTACAGTTTTGTTTTACATTTTACAGTTTAGAAATTGAGATCTATGGGAGATTAAGAATTTGTCCATCAATTGCAGAATAATAACAAAAATTCAAATTCTCCTGATTTTTCATTACGGTGTGTTGGCCAAGATTCCACATTGCAAAAAAAAAAAAAAATATGAAATAGAAATTTAAAATGCATATAATAGAAGAACTTATTAGTACCCATAAAACACTTGAATTATTAACATTTATCAAATTTTAATACAATATTAGCATGAAATGTATTTTATGGTATTTGAAATTTTATGTTTTAAATATTTCTTTTAATTCATGAAAATTTTGACTATAACAACTCATTCACTGAATGCCTTGGCTAACAGAGAACTCTAAAATTTAATCCCATTTTAACTCTACATATACAGGTAAGACAAAGTGGGCAATACTGTAATATTCTGGATAATTCACTCATTTTTAATCCTGATATTTTGAAGAGATACAGATTGTTCATTATTTTTTATTATCAAACAAGTCAGCTAGATTTTTGAATGAAATAAATTTCTTTAGGTAATTTTACATCTCTCCCTTTACTAGTATGGACATACATACATGGTAGTACTTTTTATTAGAAGGAAAGTTTTCACATAAAGTTTTTAGCAAATTCTACTTTCAAAAGATTTTATATCACTAGCAAAGAATTAAAAACAAACTAGAGATGAAGAATATAAAGAAGAAATCACTTATAGGATGCTAATACAGCTAATACAACGTCACAGGTAGCCTGTAAAAATCAGGTTTTGATGAAAGGAAGATACTTCATATTAGTCTCCAAGTATATTGAAAGGTTTGTTACCTAGGCGATGACAACTGGCGAGAGGAAGTAGACTTAAATCCTCAGTTCGGAGACTTTGACATGATATCTGGGCACTTGCTTAAAAGTAGATTCCTGGGCGCCACCTCAAAGATTCTTTCGTTCTGAGTTAAGGCACAGAAATCTGCAATTTTAACAAGAAGCCCTAAGATGCTGATGCAGGTGATCTGGGGCCACATTTGAAAAACTCTAATTTAAATTATAGCACAAGGAGTTGGGGTTACATAGAAGGAAAAAAGAACAGTCTGATTAGCATCAAAGTGAATTCTTGTGTGAAAAAAAAATGTGGTGAATTCCTGTGTGGAAAAATATGGACTTTTTTTTTTTTTAGAACAATATTTGGCAATACTCACAAGCCACTTCTCATAAAACGTCTCTCCCGCCCAAATAATCCTGGAAAATCCGTATGCTATAATCAAGATTTATAAATCCATGGTTTATGTTAATATACAAAAGGGTACTGCAGTGCAAAAAGCTCTCTAAGATACTTTCTAAATTTCCTTCATCACAGAATGCATCTTTATTTAAGCAAATTCTTATTTGTATCACACTGAGCCTATTCTCAGAGAAACCATTTAGAGAAACAATGGAGTAACAGAAAACGTTGAACTTTTGGACTGATATACAAGCACCTCCATTATCAAGTGCTCCCAAATGCCTACTACAAAGACCTCTCACCTGTGAAGGAGGATGGTCAGGCCTTTGGGCTTTATTTAGGGACATTTTGCTGTTGTTCTGGCTGGGTATTGTTTGAAAGATTCTTCTCTATTACTAGGAAGCCCTATTTATACTTTCTTATTTTTTTCTTCTCCATGATTAGAAGTCCTCTTAGCTATAGCAACTGATGTTTAGTTGTCTATATTAAGTATTTTTTGTCTATTTATATACCGAATCACAAATCATTTAGTTACCACTTTTAGATGGTGACAATAGAGTTTTCTCTTCTTTTTGGAGAAAACAAAACTAACTCCAACTCTAGAATGATTAAATCATCTTCTGTGCCCATATATGCTTAACAAGCATTCAAGTTCTGCCGGAGAAAGTCACCGAAGTAGACATGAATCCCATCATGAATTTATAAGCACCGACATTAAGGAAGTCTTCACCATGACCCATTAACTCTACTATACAATAGTACCACCTTATCCATGTGGGTTACATTGCAAGACCTCCAGGGGATGCCTGAAACTACCGGTAGTACTGAATTCTACATATACTATGCTTTTTCTGTACGTATACTTACGATAAAGTTCAATTGAGAACTTAGACATAGGAAAAGATCATCAACAATGACCAATAATAAAATAGAATAATTATGACTATGCTGTAATAAAAGTTATGTGAATATGGTCTCTCTCTCTCAAAATATCTTATTGTACTAGATACTCACCTATCTTCAGACCGTGTATAACTGAAACGACAGAAAGTGGAAAGCACAGATGGAGGACTACTGCACATCTCCACACACTCGCCAGTGACAACTGCATTTTCTTCTTTTATCTAACCTTCTCTATTTTTCCCTCTCCTCAGTCTGAACCTCAACCTTATGATCTACTTCACGAGAAACTAGAAGCCACGAGCTGGAAACATCATAAAGGATAGAAGTCTTCCTAGATCTGTCCTTGCACTGTCACTTTTCCTTTTTATTATAAGAGCTTTTCCTCTTCCTCTATAAGGCTAATCCTTCCACAGATGCTTTGGATTCCTTCCTATCACAGATCCTAAGAAAAGAATCTTACAGAGTCATGTCTTTCTCTCATTAAATATTTATTGGGTTTATACTATGAACCAGGCAATATTCCAGTTTCCAGTCATATATCGTGAACAGATTAAAGATTCTTGCCTTTTTAAAAGTGATATTCTAGTGAAATATTATTCTTTATGTTATAAATCACCCCTTATTTCTTTTGTACATGCAATCTCTCCTCTCATCAGGATTCTTCCCATTGGTTTTTCTCATTAAGAAAAGCAAAATCAAACACAATAAAAATAGCTCTCTCTCTCCAGCTACGGTCCATCTTATTCTTTCACGTCATAGCCATACTTGTTAACAAAGTTTACTGCTTAAAAAAGATGCCTATACCTGCTATTGTATTATTTTTTTTTTTAATTTAAGTCCTATTTGCTGAATTTTTAAAATATTTTTTCTTTAAGTTCTATTTGGTGGAGACCTGCTATCTTATTTACTCACCCTTAATTACTTCTTGTTTACAATCTCAATTCTGCTTCCATCATTTCACCTAAATAGTTCTTATTTAAGGCAATAATGAACTTCACTGTTACTGTATTCCAGTAGGCATTTTTCAGTCTTCATCTTCCTTACTTCTTGGTGTCATTTGACCCTATCAGCTACTCCCTGAAACACTCATTTTCCATTGATTTCTATGACACCAGGCTCCCCTGGCTTTCTGGGTTTTTTCTAGGCACTTTTCTCTCTCTCTTTTATTTTTTTTTCCAGGCCTGTCCACTTCTACCCAGTCGCTATGTTAGAGTTCTTCATGGTTCAGTCTAGGCTTTCTTATTTCTGCTTTCACTTCGTGTTTCTTCTAGAGAATCTCATTCAGGTCATTGGATTCAAGTAACACATGTTGGTGATTCACAAATTTATATCTTTAACTTTCTGTGTCCTCCATTGATAGATACATACATACATACATACAGGTATGAAAAGATAGATACATGGCTATTGGAGATCCCGTCTTGAATGTCTGAAAAACACCTCAAAGGGAATGTATTTAAATCCAAATTCATGATTCTTGAGAATTCTTTAATCTTGTTTTCCCTTCAATGTTCTCTACCTTCTGAAAGTCAGAATCCTAATCACCCATCAAACCTCCCTCTTCCTCACCCCCCACATCTAATATATCACCATGTCCTGTCATTTGGTCTCTTAAACAATCCACCCGTTTTGCCTCATGTCCACTACCATCCTGGTCAAGGGACAATTTCTCACCCAAACTTTTCAATTACCTCCTAAATAAATTATCAGTATCTTTTCTTGTCTCTCTCCAATCTCCTTTCTTTCTGCACCAAGAATCCTCTTTTGAAAGGAAAAGCTGATCTTATTAAAAATTATCAACAGCTTGCATTGTTTTAAGAAAAGAGTAAAACTAAACTCTCTCCTTGGCCTACAAGGCTGCCTCCCCAGCACTTTTTCATTTCATTTCCCCTCCTTTCCGCTCCAGCTACATTGACTTCTTCTGTCTCATAAACTCTTGCCTCTCCTTGTCCAGGCTTTGAAGAGTCCAGATACACAATAATTGCCCTAAGATTTTTTTCTTTAAATCCCTATCATTTGTTTTTTTCCCCTCCACATTATTGAAATTATAACTTCTTCTCATACTAAGGTGCTATCTCAATAAAGCTTACTGTACTTTAATATGATCTGTGACATATTTATAAATATATGTAAATATATTTATATCTTCATAATTAAATTTTGTATTTATATAAAAATATAATATGTAATATATGTATATAAATATGAATTATATTTCTATATAAATGTATTTATATATTTATACTTATATGCTAATATGGTATATATCTTTAAATATATAAATATTTACATATTTAATAATTATGTAAATGAAATGGTGTTAAACAGGGGGTCGGTAAATGTGTGAGGTTAACCATGAGCCAGGAAATCTTGATCTGTAATTTCTAGTTGAAATTTTAATATTATGTTTCAAGGTGGGCTTTGGAATTACATGTGTAAAGCATTCATTTTCATTTTTCTTACTATTTTGTAGAGTTAAACATATATACAAAATAATCATAAAGCAAGTCAGTATATGTGCCACATTATGGCAGAGGAATCAAGTGCTTAGAGGAGTTTAGCTTTGAGGGGGATCACAACTATCTGCCAAAAATTTAATGAAAGCAATGAAATTGATTTTAATATTGACAATTTTCCATTATTTTTTAAAGATATAACTTCTTGTCATAGAATACATATAAACTCTACATAAAATTAGAAAATTTCAGACAAAAATACACATGGGCAATTCTACTAGATAAAAGTAACCAATATTAACATTTTTATATATTTCTTTACCAAAAGGGATAATACAAAATATATTGCTTTGTAACTTGAAAGTATAGCGTGAAATGTTTTTCATGTCAATAGATATTTTTCTACAACATGCTCTTCAGTGGTTAGGTATGTGCCTTTTGTGAATAAACTGTGATTTATTTAAATAATCATATAATGATGGGCACTGCATTACTTTACGAACAATAACTGTGATGAGCTAGATGGTCAAAAATTTAAGGGGACATGTCAGGGGATGAGGGCAGGGATATTCAAGATGCTATCTAGGCTGAACAGTGAAACATAGATAACTACATCTTAAGAAACTTTGTAAAGGTAAATGAACTTCCCTGTGGCAGAGCGAAAGCCATGCAAGTATTCCTCAGATTGGATTAATCATAGGATGAATATTTTGTGCTAACAGAACTCTAAAGTTAAAGGAGGCAGTTCAGGAATAGAGTAATTAAGAATAGTAGCTATACATTCAGACTTTGTGGAGACAATTCCTAACATTTCCACTTAATGTCTGGTGATTTGGGGCAAGGCATTTCTTCCTCTTAACCTCAGTTCCTCAGATACAAAAATGAGAATAATTATGCCTAGCTAATAACTTTGTTGTAAAGTTTGAGATGATACATATGAAGTGTTAATCATGGTGCTTTGGACATAGTAAATGTCTAGCAAATGTTATATATTGTTATCATTATTTTGAGACACTTTGAAAACAATATGAGACAAAAATTTTGAAATGCAAATTTTAAGATGGTACTAAATATGGGTCTCTACAAACTTTCCAGAAGAGGGTGAATTTTGTATGTTTGAACACTTGAGATGATTGATTTGTTTTCCTCATTGATGATGATTTCTTTCCTCCAAGGGCTGTTAAAGTCATCCCTGCTCTCATTGCTTGTCTGCACATGCACAGACTGTGACTATTTCTGCAGCACCCACTCCACACTCCATAAGCATTTAACAAAAATAAAAAACCCACAGTACTTGGCCAGCCACCCACTCTTTCTTTCAAGGACAAACAAATTAAGAGAGATTTGTTCAAATGGAAATGCTCTTGACCAGAAATCTACCTTTAGAAATATCTGAACTTTAATAAAAATTTATATTTACTTTTCTAGGGTTAGTAGCATAAAGGATAAATGCACATGAAGATCAGAAAAAAGAATCTAAGGGTCTAAGTCTTTCCATATTAAAGGCATGCTCAATCTAGTGAAAGCAACACATATACATAAAACCATAAGTCTAATTACTGTATAAGGTCTCTCTATAAGAACTTTGTGTTCAGGGAAGACCCAAGCTATAAGTCACAGTATGTGTTAGAATACTCCTACTTTCTACCTAATAAAAAGTCCTTCTAAGGAATATTGACAGTGTAATTGGAAGTAGAAGTGGAATGTTTTAGTACAAAAAACACTTGCTACTGTTTCTCTTAATATCTTGGATATTCCTTAGCTTCTCTGAATTGCAATTTTCTCATCAATAGAAAAGAAATAGTTTTCTGGCTAAGATGGCAGAGTAGAAGCAGCCCACACATGCTGCTCTTAAGGAGAGGATCCAAAGTTGCAAGTGGATGCTCACCTTACAAACAGACCTTCTTAGAACATTGCAAATCTTCAGAGAAGTGATGAGAGACACTCAAAGTGAAGAGAGGGAGATGGAGTGATCCACTTAGCAAGATCAGAAGTTACATGGGAGAGGCATCCACAGAGAAGGCTCAGAGGAGAGAACCCAGGGGCTCCACGCTCCCCAACTGTGACTAGGCCTGTGAGGAGGACCCCCTCCCACTAACACAGACCTCCATATTGATCAGGGGGAGCTGCTTGAAGATCCTCTGCAGGGAGTAATATTGCACTGGAGAGGGGACAGACTAGGGATTCATTGGTTTCTGTTTCTGGGTTGCTACATTGATGCCATTCTGAGCTCTCGGGCCCAGAGCACCTAGTCTACACAGGGATTGGCTTTTCTGCAACTGCCTCCACATTGGCACAGCCAGGCCAGGGAAGCAGCAAGGAGAGCAGATACTTTCATGTGCCCCATGGCTGGGAACTGAGCTCCACCAAGCAGGGGATTCAAACAGAGAAGGTGCTGACACCACCTGAGAAGTCCCCCAGCGGCAGTCTCAGTGGGACCTCCATGGTGAAAGAGCCCCAGCCACCCAGTAGCCCAACCCTATGGTTCTATGTGCTACCCAGCGGCCTTGCGCCTGCAGGTCCTGCTCACTGCCTGGCACCACACTTGCAGCCCAGTGCTCTGCCACAGACCCGTTAGCCACAAGCTATCCTGTTCACATGCCACCATTGCACCTATACCTGGGTGGAATGAATGCCCACAGCCCTGACACCCACAGCCAATGCCACTGACAGGCAGACCCATCTCCTGCAACACTTGCATCCATAGACAGGGACTCACCCAAACACCTGCTCAAGCTTCCAACAGCTTCATGGGGACCAACCCACCACTCTACATGAAGATCCCTCAGCACCAGCTTGGACTGTGATAACCTCATTGTAATGGGACAACACGGAACTGCTGCATTACAAGCTCTCAGAACATCCACCCCTCTCCTATCAGGTCAGTCTTCTGGAGGAGGACACAAATGCACCATCTAGGGACCTCTCCTTTTTCTCACTAAGTGGGAGAGTTTCTAGCAAAGGAGAATAGGTGCACTGCAAACCTTTCTTCCCTGAGCTGACAGAATAGGTTTCAGATGAGAAGCAACCAGCCAAAGAACTCTAGCAACATGAGAAAACAAGCTAGCTCAATATTCTCAAAGGATCACAATAGATCTATTATACAACAATGGATCCCAATCAAAAAGAAATTATTGAAATGTCAGAAGGTGGAATTCAGAATATGGATGGAAAATAAGACGGATGGGATTGACAAGGAAGTTGAAAACCAACACAAAGAAGTAAAAAAAATTATTCAGAACATAAATGAATACAATGCAAAAGTCACTAAAGAGGTAGACAACATAAGAAAAAATATAACAACACTTAAAGAAATGAAAGAGTCATTTAGGGAATTTCAAAATATAGCAGAGAGATTGAACAACAGGCTAGACCAAGCAGGAGAAATATTCAGAGCTTGAAGACAAGGCTTATGAAATAATCCAGTCAGTCAAAGATGCAGACAAAAGAATAGAGAAGAATGAACAATCACTCAGAGAAATATGGGACTATGTGAAACTAGCAAACCTAAGAATTATAGGTATCCCTGAGGGAAAAGAAGAAAAAGCAAAAAAACATGGAAAATCTATTTGAGGGAATTATTGAGGAAAACTTCCTTGGTATAACCAGAGATTCAGATATCAAGATACAAGATGGTCATTGAACACTGAGAAGATTTATAGTAAACAGAACATCTCTAAGACACTAGCCATCAACCTGACCAAAGTCAAAATGAAGAAGGAAATTCTACAAACTACAAGACTAAAGTAACAACTAACCTTCAAATGAAAACCCATCATGCTAACAGCAGACTTTTCAGCAAAGATCTTACAAGCCAGAAGTGATTGGGACCCCATTTTTAGTCTTCTTAAACAAAACAACTGCCAGCTATCAATTTTTTTATCCTGCAAAACTAAGTTTCATAAATGATAGAGAAATAAAGACTCTCCCAGACAAACAAGCACTAAGGGAATTTGTCACTACTAGACCTGCCCCAAAGGAAATGCTCAAAAATGTACTATACATGGAACAGAAAAATAGAGACCCACCATGGTGAAAACCCTGGAAAGTTAAAGCTCAAAGGTCTATATATCAGTAGCACAAGAGGGAAAACAAATCAAGTTATCATTTAAACATCATAAACAGAACAGTGTTACTATATCAATAGTAATTACTATATTATATAGAAATATATATAATATATAGTAATATAGTAAATATATATTAATACTATGTCAATAGTAATACTGAATGTGAATGATCTTAAAAGACATGGACTGGCTGAATGGATAAAAAAGAACACAATCCAAGTATATGCTTTCCCCCCCCCAAACCCATATAATTTGCAAAGACTCTCACAGACTCAAGGTCAAAGGATGGAAAAAATTATTCATGCAAATGGAAACCCAAAGCAAGCAGGTATAACCATTCTCATATCAGATAAAATGGACTAGAAATCAACAATGGTAAAAAAGACAAAGACAAAGACAAAGACAAAGACAAAATAACCCTAAATATATATGCATCTAACACAGGAAAGAGACATAGAATAGAATCTCCATCAGAGCCCTCAGAAGAAACCAGCCCTGCCTACAACTTCATTTTGGATTTCTAGCCTCCAGAACTGAGACAATAAGTTTGTGTTGTTGTAAGCCAATTTGTGGTGCTTTATTATAGCACCCTAGGAAACTAATGTAATCATCTTGTAATTGCTTTTTTTTTTTCTTACTTGTATATATCTTCTTTCCCCAACCAAAGTCTTCATCCATTCAATGTCTTTCTTATGCAGGGTAGATACCTGTACAATACCGATATAAGAAATTAGCCAACATCTGATCCTCAATATAATGAATGCAGTTTATATTTTCCCTAAGGTTAAAAAAGTCTTTATTTTGAATTTCTTTTCTTCCAAGCTAGCAAGGTGTGATTTTTTTATTTAAATAAGATAATTGAAGTTGTATTTATTTTGCAGTTTAGCATGAATTTGAGGTATTTAAAGAGTAGATTACTAAAATGACCCAATAAGTTAACAACCTATTAACACCTCTACTGTCCTAAGATATATAAAATAGAGGTCTTATTTTAATACATAAAAATTGGTCCAATGTAACAATTGTATGAGTAGTGGTGCTAGTTGGAATCTGTTAAATTTTAGGTCCTGTATTTCAATACTATCTCAAAACATTTTCTAAAATGGAAAAGAGTACATTTTTATTATTTCCTGTTTTTCATTTTCCTTTTTTTAATTTTAAGAAGTGTAAAAATACAAAGAAAATGGAATTAATTGTTCAAAATTAACTGTTTTTAATGTTTTATTATATTTGTTTCAAGTTTCTTTAAAGTAAAAATTTTGCAGATAATGTCCCTTTTGTTTCTCATCCTGAAGACTAACAAAGTATATTTTTAAATACATAAGTGACTTATACTGTACATATTATCCTACAATTTGCTTTTTTTACTAAAAATCATATTTTTGAAGTCTAACCACTTTGAGATATAGAAATTGAGTTCATTTCTATAATTATTGTACAATATTACTACATTTAGCTTACCTTATTCCTCTATTGATGATATTTAGGTTATTTCTAATATTTTGCTGTTAAAAATAATGCTGTAATAAACATTTTCCATAGGTTATCAACTGCAAAGCAGGACTTCCAGTACATTGGAAATACATACCAGAGCTATGCAGAAAGTATCCAGCCATTGTATCCATCCACTGTATCCATGGCTGGATACTTTCAGGACCGCCCTCATGTTTTCAATCACACTAGATTTGGAGAGATTTTCCTGTACCTTGTACTTTTCACTTCCATTCCCACCAGCATGAGTTCTTTTTTCCCCATATCCTCATCTAAATTTGGTATTATCAGACTTAATAATTTTAACTAGTCTTATGGATGTGTGAAATAATATCTCACAGTAAGTGTGTATGTGTAAATATTTTTTAGCATATTTTGGGAATTAATCTTTTGTATTCTGTATATTTTGTAATTATGGCCTCCTGATCGATACCTTCCCTTTTACCCTTTACCTTTAAATGTACTTTTTTTGAAATTTGAAATTAGATGAACAAAAATGTAATCCATTCTTTCTCAATGGTGTGTAATTTTTGCATCTTGTACTAGAAATTCTTTCTTATCTGAAGATCATAAAGTTATTTTCTGTTTCTTTTAACTTTCTATATAGGGTTACCACACATGTAGAATTTGACTTTCTTTTCCACATTAGGTCTTATTTCTTTTTCTCTGCTTTCTTTCAACAGTTTGTCTACACCCTAAGTCTATGAAGATATCCAGCTTGTTTCTATCAAAAATGAATAAGTGCTTTTTCTCCACTTGAAATAGCAGGAGGAATTTCGAAACAAGGTCCTAAGTCCCATTTTTCCTGGTACACTTTGTAATTCCTTCAAAAAACTGGGGAGATGTGTTATTAAATCTATTTTTTAAATGGTTTTAAAATTTTAAGTGGCTCAATAGGGTGCCTCACCTTCTCACTCTCCACTGCGCTGTAACATGTGCTTCCTGGTAGCACACCCCTACCGCGTCATAGCTGCAGACACTGCTATTATTGTGAAGCCAGAGTACCTTCCTTTAGTTGATTTGCCTGAAGTTTCCTTGGCTACAGTAATGGAATAGGTGGCTGTTTGATGGAATCATATGTCAGAATTGTCAATATCGGGATCTAGGTTGGCTCAAAACTAGAAAGAAAATGGCATTAGGTGTCATCCACCTATCTTGAAGAGAGACTCCATAGACTTCAGAAATCACACATTTTCCTTTGCTGAACTTGTCATTTTGACACACTAAGACAATTGCTATTCATGCAATAGCTATTTCTTCCTTTTTCCCAATATTCTATATACCTCTCTTCATTTTGTGTATGATATTTTTCTCTTAGAAGGCATTTGAAATGCTTTCATAGTCATTATGAGTTTTCAAGCCTAAGTACATAATTTATTTTTGAAGATAACACCTAATTTTTATTTCAATAAAATATTTTTATTTGCAGAAGTGTTAGAGGGTTGTTTCTAAGTTCCAGGGATTTATGTGGTGCTAAGATATTACAGCACATGTGGCCTTTGAGTCACCTATCCAAGTGAAAATCCTCAAAGACCTACCTTTTTCTATTTAGTCCTTAGTCATTCAGTTATGCAGATCCTTCTTAAGGAAACCCCTATTTTTGTCCTCAAGGCTCCTTCAAGGCAGTTGGCATCTCTGGTCTAAGCTAGAGCCAGGCTTAAGGCGTGGACAGCATTCTGTACCTTTTGCTCCATGATGGAGCAATGGGAACTCTCCATATCTCTCCAAGACTCTGTCTGCCTGAACCCATTACACAGATGGTCGTTACATTCACTAATGGTTTGCTGCCTTCCTCAGGTCACACTCTGAGCATCCTACTATGGAATCACACCACAGGGTCCCTCTCTCAAAGACCCTGCAGTTTCTCTTTTTCATTGCTTCTGTACAATCTCTTCTCTTCTCCCCACCACCCAGGAGATCCTTTTACTAGTCTGGATGAGGTGGGAATAGGCATGAAACACCACTTTCTTTCCTTTGCTTTTCCTACACATTATATTCTTTTTTTTTTTTTTTTTTTTTTTTATACAGATTCTAACTCTGTTTCCCAGGCTGTAGAGTGCCGTGGCATCAGCCTAGCTCACAGCAACCTCAAACTCCTGGGCTCAAGCAATCCTTCTGCCTCAGCCTCCCGAGTAGCTGGGACCACCATGCCTGGCTAATTTTTTACATACATTTTTAGTTGGC
>CAUYRT010013658.1:0-18349 GCA_963574885.1 Lepilemur ruficaudatus
ACCAGGTTGACCAGGAACACCTGGTTCTCCATCAATTCCCTGGGGACCACGAGGACCCTGGAAAAATAAACCAGTGGAAATTACAACCCACTGCTAAGCATATACTTAGTAGGATGATAAAAGCACAGACTTCTTGATGGTTATGTAGTATTTTTTTATTTTAAAAATAAATGGCAATCTAGCCACCCACAGCAATTTCATCAGCCACATCACACTGTTGATTTCAACACTCTGGCTATTTCAGCACTGGTCTGATCTTCTACCATTGGGACATGGGCTGGGTAAGAATTTCACTTGATGTTTTCAATCCCCAGCAATCAGCTTTCCAAGAATAATTATAAAATTATTTTCAGTTCGATAGTATTCTAGAATGAGCTTCCTTATTTGGTTGAGTTTGGGTGTCCAAAGGTATTTAATCAACGATTTCTAAATTCACTTATTTGTCTTAGGTTACAGTTAATCATGTATATGCTTGCTCAACCTCTCTCCCCTTTCAAAAAATGTGAGGACACCTTGATTGGAGTTTGTGGGCTTTTTTCATCTTTCTAATTGTTTAGCGCTTTGCCTAGTTCCTGGAACATAGTGGACACTCAAAACATGCATATTACATTGTCACATTTCAGTCCTGTTTAGTACTTTAAGTCTTGCACACTTTATTTTCCTTCCCACCCTCAGAGGTAGCTTAGACCAATGAGAAATAGAGGCAAAGACACTGTGACTCAGCCAAGTCTAGTCCTCGGAGAAGTGAGCAATGACTTCTAGCTGCCAAATTCCACCCTTCTTCTAACCCACATTCTGAAGGCAGCTTGGGGAGCAGCCACATCCTCAGTTCTGGAAATGCTCCGTCCCATAACCTCCTCATTCCCACAAGACATGTTAAGTACTTTCTGGCTCTTTAACCCTGAGGAGTCTTGACAAGCTTTAAAAGGAAAGAAAGGACCAAAAACGTCGTAAGACAGTATACTTTTTATAATTGGAAGCAGAGATCAAGAAAAATATGGTAAATGGAGTTTAACAGTAAAAGCAGTTTCTCATGATTAAACATGAGAATACACACTGGCCCAGAGTACGCAATTCAAACGTGAGCTGATAATGCAGAAGGCGTAAACAGGACAAGCTGAGGTGGTGGAGGGCACTTTGTATATAACGGTTTCAGGGAGGGTGGCATAATAGCCACTCAGAAATTTAATTATTCTAATAAATTCAAAAATTTATTTATTGTAGTGGGATAAATAAGCAAATTTATCTGTTCAAACAGAAGTAGATAACTTAGCCTAAAAAACTCACATAAAAAAATTATTTCTTAGAAAATTATTGTCATCTTTTAAAAATCAAACCCTTTCTGTCTCCTAAATTACTGACAATTCACTTCACCCTTTCCATTATATATAATAGAGGCTGATTTTAATTGCTATCTAGGATTCCTGGATCATATGAATGCAAACAACACGAGCTAGAAATATGTAGTCAATAGTGACAAAGACAAAGTAATAGCCTGGTTTATACACAGAGCCTTACATGGAAAAGTATTAATGTGTTTTTGGAATATTCAATTGATAATTGATAACCAAGGATTAATATGTACAAAAAGTGAACTAACACATAATCTCTTCCCCCTGTGAGATTTCCAAGGACAAAATAAAAAACTACATTTAGTGTCAATTAGAGTAGGGAGAAGTTTGGACAATATAAATCATCCAAAGAGATTGTGTCCTGCTCCATTTTTCTGGGATTGATAATCATATCTCAAAGTCTGATCCAAAGAGTTTTTTCCTTGACTTTATGATTCATTCTGTGCCTCCAAAGAATCCCCTCTAAATAGATTACATGATTTACTCTTACACAAATTGAGTTTAAAATTAATAAAAACTTATAGAACTTATGCAAAATTAAGTGAACATAGACAACATTTCAAGTGAGACTAAGAAAAATAGGAGCATTGTTACTGATAAATATTGAGAAAAATTATAATTTGGGAATTCATTAAAAAGATATATTTTTACATATTCAAGGCAACTTAATCACGTGATTTTTATGTTAAGGTAAGTATTATACTTATCATTTCCTCCAATCCCTAGGATCTAATATCTCAGGCAGCAATCTACAATAAAAAGTACTCGTAGATTGCCACTAGGTGGCAACCTTTAAACATCCACAAGTAGAAAAGAATCATCAAAACTTTATTCCCTGCTGGTTAATGATCTCTCTCTCTCTCTGTCTCTCTCTCTCCGTCTCTCTGTCTCTGTCTCTGTCTCTCTCTCTGTCTCTGTCTCTGTCTCTCTCTCTCTCTCTGTCAAGCAGGGAAGAGAAAAGAAGCAAGAGGATTGGAGAATAGACTCACTGGATCCTAACCAGGTAGTCTAAAAGTCTGACCACTGTTCTCAGAGCAATTTCCACCTAGATTTAGGACCCAATGTTATCAATTACTTAACAATGTACAAGTACAACAACGCAAAATCTTTTCTGCATACATGACCACCCACTCTACACCCAACAAAAGTAATTTTCCCCCTGTCTTTGTCATTCTAGACCTTGGAGAGACATCTGGAGAGCTACCAGCAGTGTTTATGCTACCAACACTGGTGAGATAGATCAATGGAATGGCAACAAGGCATGCGGCATACAATAATCTGAACACAGCTTTGCCGCTCACCTATATGGCTGTGCCCAACTTCCTTCGGGCATTGCCATGCAGCTGTGTGCCTGCAGATACTGTCCATGCTCCAGCTCCATTTCAGAAAAAGTATTGACATCATACTATATACTTGGTGAAATGAGTAGATGCGTAAAATAGTAACAAAGATGAAACTAGTGGCAAGAGTTCCTAGGGACATGATCTAAAATATGTTTGTCCTCACTTATATATTCAAAGTTATCTGCTGCTTCTTTGCGTATCTATTCCTCTCATTTAGATATGGATAAATACACACCTAAAGGGCTAAAAATCCATTGAGAATTAAGTTTTAGTAGATATTGTCAGAGAGAAAATAAAACAGTACCATTTTTTTTCTGATTGAAACACAGGATAATTATAGCAATACAAATTAATCCAGTTATTTAATATATGAAAAATACTAGATTTTAGAGGTGAGATATAAGAAAGAAAAATATATAGCCCTAAGACTTGAGAACAATATATATTCTGTGCAGGTAAGTTATAAGAGAAAATATTTGGTATATATTATACAATATCCTCATGTTTTATCTCAAGGGCATAGAGGTGGCTAGTTTAATTTAAAGTAATAAAGTTGTTGATTTTTTAAATTGCTCCTTGGATATCTCCGTAGCAGCTGCTCATCGAAAAGGCAGAGTGCTACCTGGGAAATAAATTAGTTGTACAACCACTTGAAAGAAAATTTTATCTTCTAATAATTTCTTTCTCCTATATCCAGTGTGGTTATTCCTATAGCAACCACAGATCACAGAACTTGGGTATTTTATCTCAACATTACATTCTTGGCATTCTTTACTCATGAGTGACAACTTCTGAAAACAACAAGATGTGTTAATTATGTTTTCTTCAATTTCACTTTATTTTAATTTGACCTCATCAAAAAAAAAAGGAAATATCATTTGTATTACCTAATAATAGCCAATTATTAGCATGTCCTAATCTCCTCTAAATTAGGAAAGCTATACAATCAATTCATGACCTGAATTCTTTGTAACATTTAACACAGGTGAAACAAAAACAGTGCCTGGGCTCCTTGCTGTATTCAGGAAACACCATGTAGACTGACTGACTTGGTACACATTGGCAAAAAGGAAACCCCCATGTTAACTTACAGGTCTTCCTTTAGGGCCTCGCTCTCCTCTTGGTCCCTGTGATCCTGGAGGTCCCTAAAACAGAAAATGATGATTATGCCTGCAAAACATTCATACTTTTTTGTTGGATTTTTTTAAAGATTTGCTTGATAAAAGAAAATTGGAAAACAGAAATATCACACTTCCTAATTCAGTTGTGTTGAAGACTACAGAGAATAGAGCCATGTACATATAAAAGTTCTGGATTCATAGAAGGGCTATTTATTCTAGCAGTGAAACATGAAGGCCTGTAAAAAATTAAGTGCCCATTATAGTATCATGGAGCTTAATGAGCTTAATTAGCTTGAGTACTAGTAATAATTGCAAATTTTTAAGGATCATTTTGCTGTCTTCTCCCAAGTACAGCCTTTGTCACTAAATTCTGGGCACAAAAACTTATAATTCCGATTTTGAAAACCATAAAAATTTGCAAACTCCAAATGATCGATTATTTCAGGGAATACATGAGTTCAGATTGGTACATGATACCCTGTACTGTTCATCTCTGTTCAAGTTGCTGATGAATGCGATGGACAGAACAGCCTTTAGCCTACTACAGACTGCTGTATGTACATTCAATCATCCTTTTTTTACTTGATTTGGAATATTACATATTTTTATTGGATATTTAAAACCCACATAGAATGGTCCAAATTATAATTGCAGTTATTTTTCCTCTAAAATAACAAATGACTATAACATTTCAAAAGTGGTGTTACTGTGCTGATATCTTAAAATGGCTTTTTTTCCTGGGAAATGGTAGTTGTCAGGCGAATTTTATTTCTCTTTAAAAAATAACTTCAATTGAGTGATGAAGATTAGATTGTGCATTTACTCAATACAACATACAGCATTATTTAAATGCAAAAGCTTCAAAAGGACCAGAGTAGGTTTGTTAAAGCTATGTTAGTATTTTCCAATTTACAGGAGAGGGGTGTATGTGTGTATTATCCATCTAGTTACCTATGAATGTTACTGATAATCCCAACCTGAAAAAAAATTAGTTTTTATGCTAAAACAGAAATATGCTATTCTGATATATGATTTCTCAAATTCTACTACAATATATGACTTAATTTTATTAAGCAATTAAAAGTAGTCCATCCTTAATCATAGTCAAACAATAGACAAGTAAGCCCTAATTTCAATGAACAAGGTCAATCTAAAATTAACAATATAACAATAAATTATTCTGCCTTTCTCATAGCCAATAGCAACAGTAACACATAGCTAATAACAAGGTTCTTCAATTTCAGAAGGAAATGATCCCCTATGTTCCATTCATTGCTGCACAGGAAGACTTAGTTTGAAGATGTTTTAAGATGCAATGTTTCAAGAAAGCAAGCATAATTGTTTTACATCCTATTGTCTTCTCATAGATATAACACCTGTAAAGATTTTCAGTATCTTAAAGAACACAAGAGTACCATGAATACTGGTGGAAACTACTTACTGCCGGTCCTGGACGACCACGTATACCTGTTACCTAAACAATAAATGAGATAATTTTTAAAGGTAAAGTTTCTACAGGCATTCAGAAAAGTGCATAGCCAAACAAATAAGAATAACAACAAAAGCCCTAACAAATTTTTTTTTAAACAAATGGATGTTGTCAATTGATGCCCATTTCCTCCTTGCCTTACGATCTCAGATATTATCTAATTTAAACTTTAATATAGAGAGGCAGTACTGGTATAGTGATTAAGAGCACCAATGCTGGAGAAAAGAGGCTTAGATTCAAATCCTGACACTACTCCTTACCAGTTGTGTGACCTTAGACAAATATCTTATCTTCTCTCTGCTTAAGTTTATTTAAAATGGAACTTTAATTGGAAACTTAAATGTAAAATGGTAATCATGATTATAAAATTACCTTCCTTACAGAGTTGTAAGGACAAATAAAGCACTTAGCTTTATTTGTAAAGCACTTAGCATCTAAGACATAGTAAGTACACGCAAGTGTTTTTAAATGAAATAAAACAATATGAATAATGTACTTTTTAGGTAATCTTTGTTAAAAACAAGCTAATTTAAAGGCAAAGCAAAATTGTAAACACTGCCAAGTAAATGAACATGTATATGCTTTTGTCTTGACACATTGACAATAACTACTTTAAGACCTATGAATAGGAAGAATTTTCATGCTATTTAATAATATACTTTTTTATCATCTTCTGGTCTAATGAAGTCTTAAGAATTCTTACGCAACATGGAATTTCAGTCAGGATCAAGGCATAACGTATTTCCAAAAGTGTGGAACATTAAACTACTATACTAACACTAATATTAGCTATCACTGTATACCTGCACATAATATATTTAATTTTGTAAAACCATGATTTTTTATCTTCAGTCACAGGACTATAAAAGTCAGGAATATAGAACATTAAATATTACATTAAATAATTAATCTATTTTGGTTTGCTTATATTATACTAAAAACGTATTTATAAAATAATTAGTTTCTTTACTTGAGAGTATGTCTATAAGCAATAACATGCAACCATACTATAGCTAAGTTGATTAAAGGTATATGAAAACAACATTTACTTACAACAGGCACTAATCCTGGTTCTCCTTTTTGCCCCTGTGAGGTTAAAAAAATATTCAATTAGCAAAATATAATGGCTTGTTAGGCATGAACGTGTCACACTAGAATATGTCGGGTAAACACCGGGAATTTCTATTTTTTATTTAAAAAATAACATTACAACAAATATCCTTCTATATAAATGTTTGTGTGGCACCTCTGGTTAAAACCTTAGGATATATTTTTAGAAGTTAAATTTATAAATTAAAGATCTTATATATTTTTAAGGTTTTTGATCCAGATCACCAAATTGTACTCCTAAAAGATACAATCTAATTATATCCCTCCAATAATCTCTCACACCTGACAAATTTTGTAGCATGAAAATTATTTTATCTTGATAATCTTAATGATGGATTCAGTGGCAGAATTAATAACCTGATCACACTCACTGATTCTAATGATGAGGTAGTGAATAGTCCATAATTCAGGAATAAATTGAGAAATCAAAAAGGAAAATGGCCCTAAAGAAGGAGGCAGTTCTGTATGTTCAAGATAGAATCACAGAGACTAAAAGACAACCCACACAAAGACTAGGGGAAGAAAGGATCAACATATATGGCTTCAAAGTAAAACAAGCTTATTTCTGCATTTCCACATCTGTTAACTTCTAGACTGTTTTCATTTTTTAAATCATAAAAATAATAAAAAATTAACCTTTAAGCTATAATAAAATAGATTTTTTTGAAATACCAAAGAATTTGAATTGTTTAGAAAAAGGGTATATAAATTTGTGTCCAATAAATAAAGTATTTTATGAGATGATGCTAGCAAAAATGCTCCCTCTAGAACAAGTCTAGAAAAAACAAGTAAAAAGACAGGACAAATCTCAGCCAAAATGAGAAAAATAGAACAGGCCACTAAATAGCTGTGTAATCTGCATCCTAACAAACAGACCTGCAAGCAATATGTAAACTTTACTCTTATTTTATATGTAGGGGAGTAGAACTTTCTGATATATTTCTTAACTAAATTATAGGCTTTTTGATAGCTTATGTTAGTGTTCTATTGCTCCACAATGTTTAATAAGGGATTAAGTATTCAATTATAATTTCTGATACTAAACTCCCTAATGAGTCTATATATTTCTTATTTTGGATATAGGCCACAAATGTAAGTATTAGTTTCCACTGTGTTTATTAACATGGGCTTTGAATAAGTTAATTTACATGGAATGATAATTTGTCTAAAGTTTTATTAAATTTAATTTTCACATCTACTAAGGAACATAAACATATACTCAGATTCAGATAAGAATTACATTTACCTATCACTTAGCACCATATGAACATGTTTTATAACGTTTCTAGGACGTCACTACTATGGAGACAGTCACAGTGATTTTCCCACGTTTGTACCATCTGCATCATTGCCTCATACATAGATATAAAAAAGGCTCAATAATTATTTTGAAGTTAACATGAATGAATCAATGAATGAATGAATGAATTATAATTAAAAATCAATATGGATATAAGCCAAGAACAAAATGCATGTGTATAGCATTGCTCTGCCCTCATGTTTCTGATAATACCTGATGATAAATGAAAACAAGGCATAAAGATAGTGGCACATAACTAGAGTCTGCTAAATTCACAGCTACTGCTAGTGTACCCCTCACTCAGCTGGCCCATACTGCCTTTGGAGAAAGACAGTAAATGACACAGCCTACCAGCTGTCCCTCAGCAAGTTGGGTAATTATTACCAACTGAATTAAACTGATTATTTCAAGGCATTTCTCACTGTTAGGGATTTTTTTCCTATTTCATAGATCGATTGATCTATCCTTCTATATCTTTCATCTATCCATATAGTTTATTTAAAGCCTATACTAATCACTATACTATACTAATCACTTTTCAATTTATTCTAGTTTTCAGATATAAATTGTGAGTCAGTATTTGCAGTCTTTCTCCTTTGACATATATTCAAATCTAAATAACTTTACTTACACTTATTCCAAATAAGACAAACTTATAACATTGCCCTCTGAACCAAACAGTTTAAAACTGGCCAGAGCTCCCCCTTGATAGCATCACTCTCATTTACCATGAAGATATAGCGTTGCTTTATCTGATTATCTGATAAATCTCTTTATTAAAGTTTCATTGTATACAAAATAAAGGAAATTTATGAAAATTGCGGTCACTGACATCTCCACTCCCTTCATCCCGTGCCTGTGCCCATACCATTTGGATAGATAGGATTGAAGCAAATGCCATTAATTTTCAAGTTAAGCAAAAAACTAAGATCACTCCAAGAGAAAAAGAACTCTCTTCACTCTGTAGGATTATGCATGTCCAGATGGCAAGTGACCAGTTGGCTAGCTGGACTAGGGTCAGAGATATAGTCCACCTTATTCACTTGAGTATGAAGCAAGTGTCCAGGATTAGCTTTTAAGCTCCCTGAGGTGGGGGAGGGGAGGGAAGGGCAAGCAATGTTAGTCTGGTAAAATGGTCAATTAATTCTGGATCTTTACTTCCTAACCAATGGGAGAGGGATCACAATCCCACCAAAGTAGAACTGATGTTTTCTTCCTTCCTTCCTTCCTCCCTTCATTCCATTCTTCCTTTCTTTCTTTCTTTCATCAAAAGTGTATTACACTTCTAATGTGTGAAGTATATACTAAGCACGGTGGTAAATGCAAGGAATACAAAGGTTAATAAAACACAATCTCAGTCCCTAAAGAGTTGACAACTTTCAGGCAGAAACAGATATATAAACAGGAATTAGCCATAATGTGAATAGAATAGTGGCATCTATTGTTTAGAAACATAGTAGCTGAACTGTGCTCATATTAATATTTGTCACAATGTATTTATATGGTACTTTACACTTTACAAAAAGTTTTTAAACATTTCAGAGGACAGTTCTGTATCAATAGTACTAGAAATAATTCTGCTTAGGAAAAAGAAACTATACAACGTAAAACTTACCTTTCTTCCTCTACCTATAAAAAGAAAAGAATAAGTATATTATTTTATGAAGAAGCAATTATTGAGAATCTGCTAATATTTACTTTTCTTCTAGAGTCACAATTTAACTTAAACAGATTACCCTATCACCCCTAGATAGAACTGGAAAGTAAGTTGATTTGGATCATTATTTCCATACAAAGCAAAATAATGCACCCTTTTAGAAAATTCTGACATAATTTTAATATTCTTCACAACATTTATATAGCATGTAAAGTTCACTGAATTATAAAATTGGCTATTAAAGTTCTAATGAATTCTCTATTTTTGTTTCTTATACTTTTTATGAGTAAAGCTTTTCATTTATATGGTTCAAAAGTGAAAATGTATTAATAAAATTTAAAAAGCAAATATGGACTCATTTTTCTACCTTTTCCATACTGTCCTTCATCTCTCTGAATGTCTTATAGATCTTTAAATCTTAGAGATCTTTGTCTATCATTATATAGATTCTTTATTGTTTTCCATAAAATTTTACAGGATTGCATTGTATGAATCTACATAATCAATTTAACTAACCTTCACTTTTCACCTTGATGAACATTTGGATTGTTTCTAATCTTTTGCTATTATCAGGATATAATTTATCGCCTAACCAGGACAATTTTAAGAATGAAAGTGAGTGCTATTGTTTATTTTGCTGAGAACACTGATATTATTTGGGGTTTCCTGGACAAGCTGGGACAGATGGTTTTGTTAGCTATTACAAATAATACTGTAATGAATAATGTTTACATATATGACTATATGCAAGGATATTTGTAGGATAAATTCTCCAATATCCTTTTTGAGTCAAAGTGTATAGACATTTGTGATTTGATATATTTTACCAATATCACTTCACAAAGGTTATACCACTTTACATTCCCACAATAATGCACATATTTCTTCACAGACAAAACACAGTGAAATCCAGTGTGTTATCAAGCATTTTAATTTTGGCCAATCTAATAGGTGAAACACGTTAGCTCAGTGTAGTTTAATTCACATTTATTTTATTATGAGAGAATTTGATAGTCTTGTCATATAGTGAGGAACCATATTTATTTCTTTTTTGCCTTTTTTTGAATTATCAGCTAATTTCCTTTGCCTATGTTTTGATTTGGTCATTGACATTTTAATTATTTATATCTAGGATCTCTTTACATGTAAAGGATACCAATTCTTTGTGAATTGAATTGCAGTTTTTTACTGTGCTCTTTTTTTGTATCATGAATATTTATTATTTTTTATGCATTTTTATGGTTTCTACACTTTGAATCAGACTTAAGAAAGCCTTATATATTTCAGGACTATAAAGAAATTATTCTACGTTATCTTTGAAACCATTAAGATTTAATTTTTCTCATTTAAATTCTTGCTTTATTTGGAATTTTCCCTGGTGTAGGATGTATGATCGTTATTCAACTTCATTTTTTTCCACATGACTGCCCTGCCATTCCAACAAGACTTATGAAATAATTTTTCTTTTCTCCATTGCTAAGATGCCACTTTTATCACATTCAAACTTACCATGTATATTTGGATCTACTTCAAGACTTTTTATTTCATTCCATTGAATTCTATTTATCCATATATCTAGATCAGATTTTTAAAAATAATCAGTCCCTTTAATACATTTTAATACCTTGCAGGGGTAGTCATCACTAAATTATTCTTCTTTCTAAGGGTTTGCTGCCTATTCTTTCTTGTTTACTCTATGTAAATTTGTATTTACATTATATTGAATTCTAAATGAAAGTGTGCTACGGTTTTATTGGGATCCTGTTAAAATTATTAATAACTTATGAAGAATTAATGTGTTTATAACATTTAGTTTTTTTAACCAAGACCATAATAGGAGATTCAATTTTTTAAAGACTTTGATTAACTTATTATTTTAAAGCTTTCTTTAGATATATATCATACATTTCATTTTAAGTCTATCATTAGGCATCTGTTGCTATTATAAGTGAGATATATTTTATTCCCATTATTTATTCTATGATGTAATTGTTTATACATCATAAATTATTAATTTATGCTTGTTAATTTTGTACTTCCTTGCTTTAGTAAATTGTATTGTTTTTGCAGTATTTTTTTACTCAGTCTTCCTATGTTTTGTAACTATACAGTCATATTTCTGTAAATGGATAGTTTTCGGACCACTTTTCTAATTTATAAACCTCTGATTTTTTCTTGTCTATCTCTTTATTCAGGCGCATTCAATACTGCTAAATGGTAATCATGATAATGGATATTCATGTTCTATCCCTGTGTTCAGAGGGAATGCTTCTCGTATTCAGCATAATGAGGCTTTTAGGCTGAAATGTAAATATTTTATTATGTCAATATAATGTCCATTTAATACTAGGTTATTATCTTTACTGATCTTTGTCAATACATTTATGTCAATTATGGGGGAAAGCATATACTTTCTCTTCATAGATCTATTATGATCATTGTTTTATTACTAGATTTCCTAATATTGAATTATTCTTGCACTTGTGAAATAATCTCCACTTTTTATGGCTAATTATTATTTCAATATCCTAATAGATTTAATAATTTAGGATTTTAAATAAATATAAGACCAGACTGTAGGGTTTTCTTTCATAAAATTGTTATCACTTTTGCTACCAATGATATATTTCCTTCATAGTAAAATTTCAAAAGTTTGCCTTCTCTTTCAGTGTTCAAAAAGAGTTTAAAAAAATTAAAATTATCTGATTTTTTAAAAATTGCTTGGCATTACTGTGGAACTACCTGGACCTGCTGCATTTTAAGGATCTAGCTGCTTTACAAATTTCTCTGTTTCTTCTAAGGTATGTTCTTTTATGTTCATTAAGTAATTTTCTCTTTATCATTTCTTATTTTAGGTAAATTTATTTTGTTGGGTTTTTTGTAGAACCATCTTTTGGATTCACATATTATTTCTACTGTATTTCAGTTTTCTCCCTTTTCACTCTGCTCTTTTCTTTGTAAAGTTTTTTCTTTCACTTATTTTCAATTTATTTTGCTAATTTTTTGAACTTTTTGATATGGGTGCTAAATGCATGTATTTTTATTTTTTCTTTTTATTTCTATAAGGACAGAGCTATGACTATTATCTTTTTTAAAATAAAATGTTTCACTATATTTTTAAGAATCTTTGTTTTGGTTAGTGTTTTAGTCCTGATGTATAAAAAGATTTATATATTGGCTCTACTATTTTAACTTTACATTATTCTTTTACATTACTCTTAGATCTATATTTGTTTAGACAGTTTCTATTAGTTCCACTAAAGTGAGCGATGATAAAAGTAACAGTTTCCTATTTCTTACATGTCCCCCACCTTTTCATCTAGCATTCAATTTTAAATAAAGAAATGTCTTTTCTTAGCATTTATCTTTGCAGTATTAAATGCGCTACTACCTTGTCTATGTGATTTGTCAGGTTCAAATGATATTCTTCGACTTAAAGACACCCTTAAAGACAAGGAATTAGCAAACTCACTCTACTTCACACTTTCTTTTGCCTTCCCCTTTCATTACATGTTAGTTTTATAATTATTTTTATATTGTCAGAATCTATATTTACACTCCCACTTGTCACCTTAACTCACACTTTTGTTTTAGTCTTTTTCTAGAGTTAAATATAATCAGTGCTCACATAATTTCTTTGACAGTTTCCCTAATTAACTCTTGATTGTCTTGAATTTTTCCCATGATAGTTTCCTCAAGAAATTTATATAATAGAAACAATACTCCTGGAGTTCCTATGTGTTCAAAAATTTTTCTGTAGCTTTTATACTTGAAGGAGAGAATAGATTTATGTTAATATTTTAACTTTAGTTCATATATTTCTTTCCTTGAGAAACATGTACATATTACTCCACTGTCTTCTGGCATTGGAGAAATCTGTGACGAGTCTGAATAATTTTCTCTTTAGAAATAACTTGTTCTCTTTCTCTTACATTCCAAAGAATTCTTTCTTTGTCTCTTTAAGGCTTAATGACTTTTCTAAGTTAGATATGTCTCTATGTTGACTCTTCTGGGCCAATTTTTTCAGATGTGTGGATGCCATGTCAATATTGAAATTAGAGTTTTCTTTTCTTTCTGAAATGTTTTCTTGTATTATATCATTATTTTTTCTGCTGCACTGCATTAATTTCTTTTGTGGGGACTCTTCTATAGTAATAGATATCCTTGCCAATCTTCTATATTTTTCCTAATTCTTTTTAAATTTTAATTTATTATTTTTCTCTTCTCATTTATATCATCTATATACCTTGCTTTATTTTGTGCAGTTTCAATTCTTGTGTTCCTCCCTACTTCATCTTCATTTCTTTGTGATGGTTTTAGTTTTTCTTCTATATTTTACCTAGCCATTACTTTTTTCTCTGACTCATGGCCTTCTTTCTTAGAGACAATTACTTTATCAAGTTTTATTTAATTCATCATAAAATGATTGGTCAGAATTTTCATCTGGTCTATGGCAACATATTTACTGTTGTGTTCTTTATCTCATAAATTTAGCTGAATTCTCCTACCTTTTTTCTTATAGTATTTTTGTATAATGCTGCTGTCAGCTCCTTTTTCATTATTAATCTTAGAACGGGTTTTTCACTTTCCTAGACCAGCTATTTGCATGAGGTTTCTGATATTTGCCACCCCCCTCCCATTGTTTGCATTTACTACATACTTATCCCCACAGGTTTAATTTTATTGTATTCTGGGGCTTCTTTGAAGATTGTATCTGCTTTAGGTAGCCTTACATGTGTTGTTTTTAACTCTTTCTGTTATATTTTCCTTAACACATTGCTGAAAATTGAGTTTAGGTATTTATTCAAAGCACATTGCTACTGTTGAACAATATCCAAGAGGTAAGTTGCTCTCTAATGTTTGTGTATATAGTATTGCGTATTTAATTATATTTGTAATTTGCAATGGAATTTCAAAAAAATAAAGTATTAACATCTTGACAATGATGCATGCAAGTCTCATGATTGCTAAAACAAATAATCTATAAGTTTAATATTATTAATCTTACCTAGTTCATTAAAACAGATAAATATAAACTTGTTTCCCTTATATATAAATCTCTTTAATCTATGTACTCTTGCCCAAATACATAATCTCTGTTAAACACAGATATGTTTTCTACAAACAATCTTAAAAACCAGTAATTTATATCATTCTTTTCTCATGGAAATCCATTTTATTCTCTTACCTTACCTAGCCAACATGAGAAAGCATTCTGCACTTATTAGCTGATTAATAGAGGGTACCATGGGACTAAGTTAAGAATAATTACTCATTCCCTAAGGAAAAGTTGGCACCAGGGAAGATAAATGTGTTTTCTAGATCTTCTCTTGGGTGTTAATGGACTTCATAGAAAACCAAATATTATCTTGGCAGTACTCAACATGGAATTGGTAACAAATAACCATCTTAAGTGGCACAAGAAATTCTCAAATTAGACATAACCACTCAAAATTCAGCTCCAAATTCCTCTGACATTTAACAGGAAATTACTGTTTGCTTTTTTCTAACATTAGATGAAGGGAGTGAGCAGAAGTGTTAACCCCAAAGCCACTGAAAAATATGCTTAATTATTTTCTTGGGTTGCTGACCCCTGAGAGTGAAAAACACTGCAACTAAAAAGGTGAATCATTGAGTCAATTCTGAGTTGGCCCTAAACATTCTTACCAAAGTTGTTATTTCCACCTCCAGGTGTTTGTGAACAGACAGGACAGCATTCACCAGGAGGAGTTACAGGGTCAGCACAGTCAAGCACTTCCTGGCACTCTATCTTGTCACAAAGAATAGCTCCATTGTCACAGACACAGATCTGGCATGGGGCAGGTTTCCAAATGTCCCTGTTTAAGTACATCTGGCCATTTTGAGTGCAGGCTATTTCTTCGCCATATCCTTCTAAAAACAGAAGAAAAAGAAGAAGAAAAGAAAAGGAGGTTAGTAATCTGAAATTTTGGAATTTGGAAAATATTTAAGGTGAGTCATCTTGTGGATTCTAAAAAAATTCTTGGCTACAAAGTAGCCTTCCAAGAAGCCAAACACAAATGATCTTATTTCATTTAGTATTTACATACAAAATTACATGTAAATTCACCATGAAATGATTATCGTATTTACCCTTACATAATAGGGGAAGGAAAAAAAAAGTGATCCAAGGATGTATACTTTTTAACCAGAGAATGATTCATATAAGATTTTATTTTTTAATGTATGAGGTATGAATGATCAAACATGAAAATATCAGTAAGTAGGGATAAAAACAAATCCTTTGAAAATGAGGAGAAAAAGGATAACTCAACAAAGAATATATAATTTTAGTGTTTGGTGAACTCTTTATGATTTTCAACTCACTAAAAACTTTGGATTAGTAAATGCCACAACAGCAGAAAATATGTATTCATATACCATGGAGTAAAACTTCAAAAAAGAAAAAGGTATACAGGTTTATTAAAATCATTTTAAAATATAAAGTAAAAAAAAGGCTGGGTGTGGTGGCTCACACCTGTAATCCTAGCACCTTAGGAGGCCAAGGTGGAAGGATTGCTTGAGGTAAGGAGTTCGAGACCAGGCTGAGCAAGAGCAAGACCCTGTCTCTACAAAAAACAGAAAAACTAGCCAGGTGTAGTGTGCACCTGTTCTCCCACCTACTCAGGAAGCTGAGGCAGGAGGACCACCTGAGCCCAGGAGTTTGAGGTTGCAGTAGGTTATGATGATGCCACTGTACTCTAGCCAGGATGACAAAGCAAGACACTGTTTCAAAAAATAGATATATTTTATATATATAATATATTTATATATTATATATTTTTATATATTTCATATATATAAAAGAATACAAAAATATAACCATGTCCTATTTCATGGAATAGATTCCCATTAGACATCCTAAACTAAAGGTGCTTCTGAAACTGTAGCAGAAGTGCAAAACTTACACAGGTAATGAGTTAATTATCTTTACATCAAAATTAATTAAGGAAAGTCATAATCAAAACAGTATAGTAAGTTACTATATAATATTTTCCAAAATATTTTACTATATTTAGATAAAAATTTAAGAAAGATTAGGAAAATATATACATGCATGTGCACACACAGTAATAGTTCTATCATAGATTTACTATCAAGTAAGCACATATATTGCATCTTTACCTTTGTGATTTTATAAGAAAGAAAACCACATTATCTTAACACGTAATGTGGATCAAACAAATCACCCTTGCTTAAATCCTTCAGGAGTTTGCCAGCTACTTAAATTCAAAACTCCTTCGTAAAGGCTAAAGGCCTTCCCTCCCAGTCCTCACACAACTTGATCCCTTTGCCTGTACTACCTCTCCCTCCTTCATCCCAGGCTCTCATGGCTAGCTATCATGGCTTGCTAAATTTTCATCTGCCCCCAAAATTATTTTCTCACTACTCTATAAAAATTCGTCTTCCGTTACCCAATTGCTATTTTTATTCATTCATTCATTCATTCATTCATTAAGTGTGTATTATATGCAAAGCAATTGAAGAGTTACTAAATGTGAACAAATAAGCAAAAATCACTGCCCTCAGGAAATTTATTACTGCCTTTTGCAACAATTTAGATGGAACTGGATACCATTATCCTAAATGAAGTATCTAAAGAATGGAAAAACAAACACCACACGTACTGGCTATTAAATTGGAACTAACTCATGAGCAGGTATGTACACAGAGGGAAGTAAAACACAGTGGAAATCAAGCAGGATTGGGGGAGGAGCAGGGGATGGGCAAAAACCTACCTAATAGGTATAATGAACACTATCTGGGTGATGGGCACACTTATAGCTCTGACTCAAGCATTACAAAAAAATTCATGTAACCAGAAACTTTTGTATCCCTGTAATATTTTGAAATAAAAAAAGATATTAATCCAACAATTTACCTTATATAATTTTTGTCAATTATACCTCAATAAAGCCAGATAAATAACATATTCCTCACTTCTGCATGGAATACTTTGCTTCACATATTGGGTCTTTCATCACAGATATTTGGCAAATGGAAAACTGCTTTCAGAGTATAATACCACATTTTCACTGTTTATGTGCTATTTTACAAAATGAGGACTAAGTTTCTAATCTGTTTTATCTTCATCAAAAGACTTTCATCACATAATACATAGCTAATCAACAAAATAATACTGGCTCTGTGTACATAGTGCTATTATAGTCATTTAAAACCAAGGGGAAAACAGAACTCATGTTTTAAGATGCTTTTCTGCAAGACTGTTTTGAAAAAAAATGAGAAATGTGTACAGCAAATAAACAATGTGACTTTTAGACAACCTGCAGAATGGGAGAAAATATTTGCTCTCTACACCTCCGACAAAGATCTGATAACAAGAATCTACCTAGAACTCCAAAGAATTAACAAGAAAAAAAATCAAACAACCCCATTTATAAATGGGCAAGGGAGACGAGCAGAAACTTCTCCAAAGAAGACAGAATAATGTCCAGCAAACATATAAAAAAAGTTCATCATCTCTAATCATTAGGGAAATGCAAATCAAAACCACAATGAGATATCACCTAACCCCAGTGAGACTGTCCTCTATCAAAAAATCCCAAAACAACAAATGCTGGCGAGGATGTGGAGAGATAGGGACACTCTTACACTGCTGGTGGGACTGCAAATTGGTACAATCTTTGTGGAAAAGAATTTGGAGATTCCTCAAAGAGCTAAAAATAGAATTACCATTTGATCCAGCAATAGCATTATTAGGCATCTATCCAAAAGAGCGCAAGACATTCTATGATAAAGACATCTGCACCCGAATGTTTATGGCAGCAAAATTCACTATTGCTAGGTCGTGGAAACAACCAAAGTGCCCATCAATTCATGAGTGGATCGTTAAAATTTGGTATATGTTCACAATGGAACATTACTCAATTTTAAGAAATGACAGTGAGCTAGCACCGCTTATATTACCTGAATTAAGCTTGAGCCCATTATTCAAAGT
>CAUYRT010013659.1:0-22073 GCA_963574885.1 Lepilemur ruficaudatus
AACAAATTTTTAAGTGTGGAATACTGTTAATTATAAACACACAACAGATCTCTAGAATTTTTTCATCTTGCATGACTGAAACTCCAATCAATTGAACGTACAGCAAATCCCCATATTCCCATTCGCCCAGTCCCTGACAACGACTGTTCTATTTTCTGTTTCTGTGAGTTTAACTACTTCAGATACCTCATATAAGTGGAAGCATTCCGTATTTGTGCTTTTGTGTATTTCACTTAATGAAATGTCAAGAGTCATCCATGTTGTACCATGAGACAGGATTTTCTTTTTAATGGCTAAATAATATTCAATTGTATGCATATGTCACATTTTCTTTATGCATTCATTATCTGTTCATGGACATTTAGGTTGTTTCTACCTTTTGGCTATTGTGAATAATGCTGCAATGAGCATGGAAGTGCAAAGATTTCTTTAAGATCCTGATTTCAATTCTTTTGGATACATACCAAGAAAGAGGATTGCTGGGTCATATGGTAGTTCCATTTTTAATTTTTTGAGGAATTTCCATACTGTTTTCTATAATGACTACACCATTTTGCATTCTTACTACACAGTATACCAGATTTCAATCTTTCCACATTCTCAACACAGTTCTTGTTATTTTCTTCTCTTCTTCTTCTTTTTAGTAATGGTTATCCTAACATGTGTGAAATGATACCGCATTGTGGTTTTAATTTGCATTTCCTGGATGACTAGTGATATCGAGCATCTTTTCATATACATGTTGGTCATTTGTATGTCTTCTTTGGAGAAATAACTATTAGAGTCCTTTGCCCATTATTAAATTGAATTGCCTGTATTTCCCTCCCTCTCTGTCCCTCCCTCCTTCCTTCCTTCCTTTCTATGAGTTGTAGGAGTTCTTTACATGTTTTGGCTATTAACCCCTTATCAGATATAAGATTTGCAAATATTTCTTCCCATTCCATAGGTTGCCTTTTCACTCTGTTGATTGCTTCCTTTGCTGTGCAGAGACTTTTTAATTTGATGTAGTTCTACTTATTTATTTTTGCTTTTGTTGTCATATCCAAGAAGTAATTGCCAAGACCAATGTTATGAAGCTTTTCTCCCATTTTATTCTAGGAGTTTTATAGTTTCAGGGCTTATATTTAGGTCTTTGATGAATTTTAAGTTGATATTTGTGTATCGTGTAAGATAAGGGCCCAATTTTATTCTTTTGCTTGTGGAAATCCAGTTTTCCTAACTCGTTTGTTGAAGAGACTGTCCTTTCCCCGTTGTGTAGCCTTGGCACCCTGTTGAAGTTCATTTGACTGTTTTTGTGTATATTTATTTCTGGGTTCTCTATTCTGTCCCATTGGTCTATATGTCTGCTTTTGATACCAGTGCCATACTGTTTTGATATTGTAGTTTGAAATCAGGAAATGTGAGGACTCCAGCTTTATTCTTCCTCAAGATAGTTTTGGATATTTGGGTTCCTCCATGATTTCATATGAATTTTAGGATTGTTTTTCTACTTACGCAAAAAAAATGCCATTGGGATTTTGATAGGGATTGCATTGAATTTGTAGATCACTTTGGGTAATATGGGCATTTTAGCAATATGTAGTCTTCCAATCCATGACCATGGGAGGTATTTTCATGTATTTATATCTTCTTTAATTGCTTTTATCACTGTTTTTTTGGTTTTTCAGTATACAAGTGTTTTGAGAGTCCCCACCCAAATTGGGATTCCAGTCCCAGAGCAGTTAGCAGCCCTGCACTGATGGGAAATGAAGGGGAGCTAGACTTGGGTGTTTACAGTGTACCTTTTATGGGATACTACTTATTTTCCCTGATGGATGGCCTAATGCCTAGTTGTCTGACTGACGACTAAGGGGTCCCTCATATGGGATACTTATTTATACTGGCAGACATCCCTGTGGCTCTTGTCTCACCTGTGTAGTTATAATAGCATTTGCTCTTTTAACTTTAGAATCAACTGCAGAAACTAATGGAGTCTTTAGGAATAAAAATTCTAGAAATAATCGTAGGGGAGGCAATGTGGGCTGTGCAGCTGGTAAACTCTTATATGCAAGTGTTCAGCGTAGAAACTTCTGTAGGCTTGCTCATGAAATAGATACAAGTTCACAATCCCTTATCCAAAACTTAGGGGCCAGATGTGCTTAGAAAGTCAGAATTTTCTGGTTGTAGAAAGATAATATGGTGTATCTGCCATTATATTATGCAATATCTCCAGTGAGATCTGAGAACGTATCCTATAATCAAACACATTAATAGTTTTACATTGGAAAGTGTTAATTCACAAGTATTAAACAGGTTTTTTGAAAGTCTATAGTTAGGCACATACCATCCCAGGTCAGATATTGCTGCCAAAATGAGTTCAAGTCAGGTCAGGTTTTGCCACCAAGTAGGTTTTGAAAACAACTTTCAGTTTTCTGGGCTTTTTTTGTGTTTTGTATTTGCAGTGAGCATTTGAGGATCTGTACAGCCATCAGAGATTTTTCTTCCCCATATATTTTTGGAAAGTTCACTGCCTTGGTGCATGGCTCTGAAATGAGAAGATTATATTTAACAGTAATGATGAAATAGCCATGTTAGTAGCTAGACATTTGAGGCCAGACATTTGAGGCTGCAAAATAATACAAGCACTAAAAATACTTGGAGGAAGTATTTTTGAGTTTTAAAAGATGATTGTTGGAATGAGGTCTATAATTTGTTGTTGTTGTTGTTGTTCTCCTGCAGAAAAAAGAGCCTGTGGCTTTCTCAGTCAAATCTGAAGCTGATAGAACATTTCAGTTCTCTGACCACCGTCTGATGGAGTCCATTAAACTGGGTGATCCCACAGTGCATGAGTTCCTTAGGTTACTTGCTCTCTGTCATACCGTAATGTCGGAAGAGAATAGTGCAGGTAAGTGAAAAGTGTGTCTGCATGGTGGGCCTTGTGTTTTGTTTTTGGTTTTTAATATCAAAACTGATATTAAGTTTGAAGGATTTTCAAATTAAAGGTAGAAGATTACGTAAGGGGTTTACCTGTCACTAGCTTTTCTTACTATTTGTTTATATCCCAATGTTTTCCCAAAAATATGGAGAGACTTAAAAAGAAAAAAAATAGGGGCAATAAAAAGATGAGGACCCACGTGTGGCAGTTAAAGGGGATAAAATATTTCTTATGATTAGGCACCACATTTGACGGTGAGCTTCAGGGCAGCCAGGACAAATAAGGAAATACAGTTGGGTCACATAGCTCTCATTATGAGTACACACGTCTAATAGATGCAGATGACCATCAGTTATATGCTTAGAATGAATTTTCCAGGTAAGGGAGATAAATTGCCATTGATATTAGAATAGGTTTATTTAGTCCCCGTTATGAACAAGTCCTCATGCTTGAAAGGTGGTTGTTTGGAGCTCAAGGTTCATCGAATAGAACAAAACCAGCTGGGTCACTTTAAATTTTGAAGCTGTGAGGCAGGTAGATAGTGGTGTAGTGAATCAGCTTCTTGCTCCCAGTGAGCCCGATCTATTCCCTTTATAAGTTTTCTTTTTTTTCCTGCTACCAACTATCAAGTTAAAATTACTATCTAAGAAAGGTCAATTCAAAAGCGAAATGTATTGCATATAGGCATATGTGTGTGTATTGATTCATATATAGGTGCAAATATACCTACAAATGAATATATGATACGTGTGATTTGTATCTCTCTATCTCTCTTTATATATACCTACAGTTGGCCCTCCGTATCTGCAGGGATTGGTTCCAGGACCCTCCCTCCCTCCCCCGCCATGGATGCTCAAGTCCCTTAGTTTTCCCACCAAATCTGCCGTGTTCTGCATCTGCGGATTCAACCAATCACCGATGGAAAGTACCTGGTTAGTTGAATCTGCAGATGTGGAACCTGCAGATAAAGAGAGCTGAGTGTGTGTGTATATATATCTCTATTTTGTTCTTTCCCTATTGGGAGTACATTCAAGCCATAATTTTGTCCTTGATAGTTCTGGACTAACCCATTCTTCAGATTTTAAAGTAATTGTATCTATGAGCTTAACTGATCTTTATAATAGTAATGCCAATAATTATTTATTTTCTTTTCCTCTGGAGATATGTCTTTAAGTAAGTTTCTTTTATCTCTGCCTTTGAATTTATTTCATTTCTCAAACTCTATTTTTTTAAATCAATCTGTTTTTATTTTAATGTTATGATATTCTCTTAGACCTCTTTGAGGATAATAATTATACACTAATTTGAAATTTTCTTTTGTTCCCTGTTTCATTTTTTGAGTATTCTTCTGTCGTTTTAAGTTCCGTGACTAACTTTCATGTTGTTCTCAAAGGTTTGATGATTTGTGGTTGCGTGCTTTTATTTGTGTTTGAAAATCCCTGTTTGGTGAATGCAGATTCTAATTCCCGTGGCCTGTCTACTTGGGAACAAAACATGTAGCCTGTCTTCTGGTTGTGGGGTTCTACCGTCCTGGAATTCATATGATACCTGGTGTTGCTCTCTTGTGTTTCCAGACCTAGAGCTAGAACTCCTGTCTGAGAGAGAGTTGTACGTAAGGTTCTGGCCTGGAAGAAAATTGTCAATCAATGAATTCCTTCCCTTCTTTTTCTTTCTTTTATCCTTATGGAATTTTGAAGCTACTCCAGGCTCTGCTCAGCTTTGTTCTCTAGCCCCAGCACTTGAATTTTGGAGGCTTCCTTAGGCAGACTGTATACTTTATGTAGAAGAACATTTTCAAGGTTTTATCCAGCGGGCAAATGTCACTGCAGCTGACAGGAGGAGGAGCCCAAATGGTGCAGGAACATTGAAGTAATTCTTTAATTAATTTCATTAATCATGTCCCCAAGACCCACTTCTGCTCTTCTCATTTGTAGACTCTGAGTTTGGAGAGTCTTTGGAGGTTGCTCTTGCCTCTATATTCATTTTCTTTTGCGTATGTTTTGAACTGTGTTTTTCTCTATTCTTGCTTCATCATTGATCAAATCTGTTTTTTATCTTTTAGATATTTCTCAAATTTTTGGTTTACTGATAATATCTATTCTTCTTTTCTAGTATCATTTAAAAATTTTCATATTTGTGATAGCACTAAATGCACTAAAATGCACAGATCTTAAGCGTCTCGTTGTTGAGTTTTGACAATTATATACACTCATGCAACCACTACCTGTATCAAGGTATAAAATCTTTTTCATGACTCCAGAAAGATTGCTAATGTAAAGGTTAAATGGAATATTTAATCCATTTATCTTTATTATATATACTTAGATTTTAAGTATTTAATATGTAATTGTTGATATATCTAGATTTTATTTTTTTTACCATCTTATTTCATATTTGTCCCAACTTTTGTCTCTTAATTTTTCTTTTTTTGTCTTACTATAGATTTAGTCCATTTTTACATCTGCTGCTTTGGAAATAGTACAACCTTATTTGTATTCTTTTAGTGGAAAATTTAGACATTTTAGCATCATTAACTTATCAAAGCCTAAACATTCTTTTGAACAAAACAAAGATCTTACAACTGTTTAATACTAATCAATCTGACCTGACTTATATGATACTCTTGCCATGTATTTTAATTCCTTTTTAATCCTACAGATGTTATGTTTACTGTTTTTAGAATCAATGTTTGTTTAGATTCATCCACATATTTACTAACTTCTCTGCTTGTCTCATCTCTGATCTAATGTTGACCTGAAGTATATTCTTTAGAATTTCCTTTAGTGAGAGGCTGCTAGTGTAAACTCCAAAAAACTTTTTGTGTAATGACTTTATTTTATCCTGACTCTTGAATGATATTTTTTCTGTGTGTAGAAATTTAAAGTGATAATTTTCTCTTAGTACACTGAAGATATTCCACTGTACTCTGGCCATGATTTCTGTTAGTCTGTAGTCAGCTGTCAGTCTAATCATGGAGTGAAGGTAATCAATCTTTTCTCCTTGACTACTTTTAAGATTTCTTCTTTTATGCTTTGTAGTACAGGTGTCAATTAAAAAAATTACGTTGCTTGGAATTCATCGAGATTCTTGAATCTATGTAATGTCATCTTTTGTCACTTTCGGAATGTCTTCATCTATGTATTTCTCCAAATATTGCCTCTAATCCATTTTCTCTCTTATATTAAATATTCAATGTTAGATATTTTCACACTATTCTCTATGTCTTTTAACCATTATCCCATTTTTCATTTCTTTGTCTCTCTGGGATATATTCTAGAGTTTTCTCTATTTTTTCTCAGTCCACTAATTCTTTCTACAAGGCCTTTGGTTCTTTTTCAAATCTGCTTAATTTCATGCCTTTATTTTATTTCTTGAAATCTAGTAAATACATTGCATGTGCCATTTCTGTAATTCCAATATCTGAAGATTTTTCAGGTTTTACTTGCTGTTGTTTCTGTTGATTCTCAGGCTTTGTTTATTGCTGTTTTAATGACTTTTCACTGTAAACTGGCCATTTTACTTGGAACTTAATTTGTAGAAATTCTTTGGGTCCAGCTGGTTCCTCCAGAAAGGATTTACATTTGCTTCAATCAATGTTCTAATGCAGAAACATTTTAAGGGAAATTTCAAACTGATTTTTTTCAGACCACCCAAATATTATGAATTGATGATGAGAGTTAGTCTTTTGGTTGTATATTCTCAGTAGAGACTTTTTTCCCCTTCCAAATGTGAGAAGCGTTCTAGATGGGTAGTTTTCACTGCAGGCCCTCTTAAAAGTGACATGGATCTCCAATTCACCCATAGATTGAGAGTAGTCTTTGTGGGGCACAGTTTTAAGAGGTAGTCTTTCATTAAACTTCTTACCTTGGGCAGGCCTTGGGCTATGCCTTTTCTAATCCAAGCCCAGAGAGACTGGAAACCAACAATCAAGTTCTCCTGTTTCAGAAAATGCCCTCAAGGCAAAAGCTAGCTATAGTGCTTCTTTTATTCCATCTGTATTCTTTTTCTCAATCTCTGACCTGAACAGTTCTTGCTTTCTTTCCAGTTCATGGATATATTCAAAAATATTAAAATGTTTTACAGTTGTAGCAGGAGAGGTTGGTCCTGACACCTAGTCTACTATGTTGCTAGGAGTAGAAGTTATTACAGCATTTCACAGTAGACCAAGTAATTGCTTTAAGTTTTTGCCTTTTTTGAATTTCAAAAATTCATTCATGCCATTATATCAATTCAAGCAATACAATACAAAGATTTATAAAAGCAAATCTAATCATGTTTTCCCTGAACTCCAATCTCACCCCTACAGAGGTAACCAGTGGTAACATTTGGTATGTATCATTTTACCCTTTCTACTTGCTCATATATATGTACAAGAAAATATGCAGATAAATGATGGTTTATTTCTTTTTAAAAAAAAGGAATTACAGTATATCTACTAATATGGAACTTGTTTTCTTAACAATTTATTTTGGACATCACTATACACCAGTAAATATGATTCTGTTAATAGCTCTGCCTACTTTTTCCAATTCATTTTTGCATACAAACATGATACAAATTTATTTAGGACTTGTTTTATACATGCTGTTTTAAAAGTATATTTTTATTTATTTATTTCTTATGTTGTTCTTTTTCTCTCCTCTCCTACTCCATCACACTCACAATATCAGGTAACAAGTATCAACATCCTGGTTCGATTCCTTGCATTTTAAGGGATTTCTTGTATGCATTCTCATAAACTGGTCCTTATGGCAGACTGAAGTGCAATTCGGAGTACCTGCTCCATCACTCTTCGGTTGTGTGATCTTGCCAAGATCATGTAACCTCTTTCAGTCATAGCTTCCACCAGTATAAAATGAAAGTAATAATTTTAATCATCCCTACCTCAAAGGTTTGCCCTGAGGATTATGCAAATTAATATATATCCAAATGTTTCAGTTTGTAAAACATTCATAGCAACTCTCTAGTCACTGAAAATACAAAGGTGTGGTCTCTGATCTAAGAAACTTTCAGCACAATGGAAAGGCAGACTCAGAAATGCGTATTTTTCTATGAGATGCCAAGGGCTGTGGTGGAGTCCTATGGTATCCCAGAGGACAGGTGCCTGGTTCAGCTATTGGTAAATTGAAAAGATCTGAAGATAGGAAAGATTTTTAGAGCTGATGCTTGAGTTGTGTGTTAAGAATGAATTGGAGTTGGTATTGGAATTCTATGAATGTGAGTTATTACTCTCAGTATGATACACTTGTTTCTTTTCTTTTTAGGACAGCTGATTTACCAAGTTCAATCACCTGATGAAGGGGCGCTAGTGACTGCTGCTAGAAATTTCGGGTTCATTTTTAAGTCTCGGACCCCGGAGACTATCACAATAGAAGAATTGGGAACACTAGTTACTTATCAATTGCTTGCCTTCTTGGATTTCAACAATATAAGAAAAAGGATGTCCGTTATAGGTATGGTGGGTAGCTGAGATTATATTTGATCTTTTGATAACACTATGGTTATGTTGATGCTTTTCAAGGATTATTTTACTCTTGGCTATGTGCTGAGAGTTGTGATATTTTTGCAAGTTTATGAATGCTTGTGTCCCTCACCTTAGCCTCGACACTGTAGTAATATATAAATACCATTTAATAAGTGCTTATTATATGCCCAGAACTGTTCTTAATACTTGCAGGAGTATTTATAACAATGTTATAACTATAAAAAATACTCAAAAGTTAAATTAAAAAATAGAAATCACAAAAATGCTCTATATGTACTAACTGATTTAATTGTCACAACAATCCTAATAAGGTAGGAACTATTATTGTTATGCCCATTTGGCAGATAATAAAACTGAGACACAGAGGAGGTTGAGTAATTTGCCCAAGTTCACATAGCTTGAAGTACAATAGCTGAGATTCAAACCCAGGAAGTCTGACTACACAGCCCGTTCACTTCATCACTACACAATACTGGCTCAGGATGAAGTTCTGAATTGCTTGGCACATGCTAGTTGTTGTGGTTGTGAACATCATCACTGGCCTCCTCATTAGCATTCATTTTCTTTGTTCATCTCCATTGCTGGGGATGATCACTTGATATTGTATTTAACACCACAACAAGTCCATGTTTTCCTAACTCAGTGCTTTTTCCAATCCTCACAGTAGATGTTTTAAACCTTTCAATTTCCTCAAGTTCTCAACACCGCCGTGATCTTCATCACTCTCAAAAGCTAATTTCATCTCCTATATCTCTAGGAAAATAAAGGCCTTCAGGGATGCACACTATTAACTTACTCCTTCCTCGTCCTCCCCCTTCATCCTCATGCTGTATTTTTGCTGTTCTCTCTCCTGCCCTGAGAACGATGGCTCTTGTTCCTCTTCAAAGCTGAAGACTCTACCAGCCTCATTCCCTGTCCCTCTTAGCTTGCTTCCTTCTCTCTCGCTTGTACCTTCGATTTCTCCATTGTCACCAGCTCCGTCCTTCAGCCCATAACTCTATTATCATCCTGTTTCCGTAAAGATATTGTTCATATTCTGATGTCCACCGATCTTGCCACCCTATTTTCTGCTTTCCATCACAGATTAATTTCTCAAGGTCAGTTTTTGCCCCTTACTTTTTTCACTCTTTTCAGGGTTAGGGTTAGAGCCATTAGGGTTAGGCTCTTGCTTCTGCTATTCAAGAAGAAATGCTTTTCTAGAAGTTTCCTATTGCCTTCCTATCTTTTTTAAAAATAATAATACTTGAAACTGTTGACCTTCTTTTTTTGGCACTCCTCTTTGGCCTCCTTGACCTCCCTGGCTGCTGGTTTTCTTCTTGTCTTTTCAAGCTCCTTTGCTGATGACTTTCCTTCATCCCATTCTTCTTTTTCTCTTCTTACTTCCTCTGTGCTTCTTGGATGATCTTGACCACTCACGGGGTGGTAGCTATAGCCTGTATTCGGTGACCTTCCTATGTAGTTTTTCAGCTTCAATCTTTCTTTGAGGTTAAAACACACATCTTCAGCCTTCTCCTAGATCCTTCATGGGACTGTACTGTAGTTATCTAAAGTTTTATGTCAAATATGGAACTTTCTTTCTCAGAACTATTGTTATTTCTATGGTCTGCATTAAAATTAAGAGTTACGTTTTATGGTATGACTGTCAGTGAACTAAACATGTTGTAATGAATTCTTTTATTGAATTGTTGCCATAGCATGTTATCCCATTTAGGATATAGAAAATTAAACTCAAAGATTTTAAGTAACTTGCCCAAGATTGTCATACAGCTGTCACACAACTTGTTACACAGCTGGTAAGATGCAGAGCAAATCTTTGAATGGAAGTTTGTCTTTCTCCAAAGTCTGGCCTTGTATACCCTATATATAGCTCACTTGGTTTCCTCTGTATAGTTTATACCCCTAGACTAATGGTTCTGAAACTTTAGCTCCCATTGGAATCACCAAGAGGGCTTGTTAAAACACAAATTTCCCAGCCCCCAGCCTCTAGTTTCTGATTTAGTTGGTCTGGGGCAGGACCCACAGATTTGCGTTTCTAACAGGCTCCTAGGTATTACTCACGCTACTGGTCAGGGAACCACAGTTTGAGAACCACTTGCCTAACAGATCCTCAAATACTATTTGTTATTTTTCCCGTAGATATTTTAGATATTTTTCAAACCTGTTTCCTTCTCCTCTCTTAATTCAGGCCTCAACATCTCTAGAATTCTGTTGTCACCCTATTTCTAAGTCTTTCCTCCTCAGAGGAATCAAAATAATATTTCTAAAAATAGCCTCATAAGCTCCCTTTTAATCATAAATGCCTTTTGTTCTTTTCTCTTAATTCCTAGTACCACTGGTAAGGGTCTTGTTGCTGTTTGCTTGTATTGTTGCACTATCTTAAAACTGTTTCTTGTTAAAATAATTTTCTGTGCTGGCACCATGGTATTTTTTTTTTTCTAAAACATAGACCTGATTTTGCCACCACCTACTTAAAAAACATTAGTGGCTTCCCAAAATTTAGAGAATAAAGTCCTTAGCAATGACATGCAAGATTATTTGCAATCTGGTCTCAGTCGAGTTTTCCTCTATTTCCCAAAACTTTGAGCTGCAGCCTCAGTAGACCTCACCGTTCCCAGCTACGTTGTGCACTTTTATACCCTTTGTACATGTGGCCCCCCGTCCAGAGCACTCCTTTTCCCCACTTCTCTTCTTTGAAAACCCCTACTCATCTGGCAATGTCCAAATCAAATGTCACCTATTCACTCAGTTTTTTCATTATTCCTTTGTGTTCCCCAGAGCGCCCTGTTCATAGCACCAGTGTGATACCAGTCCTATGATACTATGACTGTCCCCATCAGTAGACTGACTGTATGCTACCTGAGGGCAGGTGCTATGCCTTAGTCTTCTTAAACTGCCCAGGGCCAAGCACAGAGCCAGGTTTTCTATAAATGTTTGTTAAATAAAATTCAACCCACAATTTTATAACTTATGAATATCCTGCTCATCATATTAAATCAATTTCCTACCGTAGAAAACATGTGAATATACATAACAGTGGGTTTTGGTCTCTAACTGCTGGAAATTAGCCCTGACAGATTGGTCTTCGCAGGTAAAAGCCAAACAATATCTGAGAATGTTTACTTTTATTTCGTATGACAACGGAATGTAGTCAGTCATGAATGCCACTGAGAAGCACATGTGCCACTCCAGGTGTGGCGTAATTATCAGTAGGAGCGATCTTCTATTGATAGCCTCAGGGGAGGTGTTATTGATGCTGGTTTGGCCCAGAATTGGTCTCTTTTTGCTCTGAGAGTGTTGACAACAGTCTAAGATTGCTACACAGGGAGACATTTGGCTTTTCCTCGGCACTGGTCACCATTACAGGCTGTGGAGAAATCACAGCGTAACCACAAACATCACATGTTTGCCTTAATGGATCCCATATGAAGAAAGGTAATGCTCCACCACAGCTTTTATGGAGGTTTGCTGGCTTTATTTTGGTTCTGCTTGGTTTTTTAAATCAGGAGGAATTTGAGAGGAACTCCACTAGGGTAGAAAAGTCTCTCTTTAATAACAAGGCAAGAAACCATCCTAGTCTCATGGTTGTCACGTGGGTGGGTCTGTGGGGACAGTACCTTGATGTGAAGGCTCAGACATTTGCGGCTCTTTCTGCTCCTTCTTTTTGTTTTCTTCTTCTTGTCTCTTCTTCTTCTGTCTTCTCCTTCACCTTCTCCCCCTTCTTGTTCCTTTTTCCTTTTGTTGGGGCAAAAGCTATCATTCATTGAATCATCAATGTATAGTTTCAACACCAGTAGTACTTTCCTTCTGGGGCAAGAGCTCTGATTTAAGTCAGAGGTATCTAAATAAAAATTGATTTCTACAAATAGTTTTGCCAGAGGGTATAGAATCTATTCTATTAGTAAACATGTAAATCTCATTATATAGTTTTGGAAAGGTCAATTCTACCAATTTTGTAAATAAAAATAGAGAGATAAAATTCAAAGATAGTTATCAACAGAGGCAAGTGGCAGATAATCATTAAAGAAGTATAAATTACAGTTAGCTCCTTGAAAAGCCCTTGTAAGATCTTTAGACAAAGGTTCCTTGACTCCAAACTTTTTAGACATTGTCAAAGTACAAACCGCTCTGCCATGTGACAGGCATTTCTCTGTGTGGATGTGTGAGCAGCTGAGATATGACAAAGTAGAATTATTTGTCATCTTTCACAGTGCTGCTATCGCAGCTACTTGGAAGCCATTTCTGACCTTTTTCTTTCCTTTATGTCACAAAGGCATAGCTGCTGCTTTCGATGAATTTTATACAATTATAATTCATCTTAATTAAACAAATATTTATTAAGTGCCTACTACATTCCGGGGACTTGAAACTAAGGGAGCATGTGAAACACTGAAAGATATTCTATGTGGCTGCATCCTGAACATGGCGAGGAAGGGTAGAAAGCAGACTGCAAAGGGCAGGTCTTGATGAGCTCTGTGTATGCATATTAAGGAGTCCAAACTTAAGAGCAGAGAGAAGCTATTGCATGATTCTAAGCAGCAGTGTGAAGATGACTTTGGCTGGAATGTACAGAAGAATTTGAAAGGAAGCAAGACTGGAGTGAATGAAACCAATTAGGTTAATGTGATTATATGGTCAAGAGAGAAGTGAGGAGAAGAGAAATTCATGGCTTTGTTTAGATGTTTGGTTGGTAGATGGGGAAGAACTATGAGTGAGGCCCAGATTTCTGGTTTGGGAGACTGAGGGGATGGTGAAGCTGATTACTGAGACTGGGGATATAGGAGGAGCAGCTATTTACTGGAGGAAGGTAATATGCCCAGTACGAGTTTGATGTGCCTGGGCATATCCAAGAGATGTTTGGTTGGTAGTTGGTTGTATGTACAGGTCAGGAGGGAGTGCTGGAGATGGATTGGGCAGGAGATGTATATTTGAGAGCGGTCAGTCTGTTGATGGAACCTGAAGCCAAAGAAATGAATGCAGTTGCCCAGGGAGAGTATGAAGGATGGAAGGACAAAAAAGGCCCTTAGTAAATCTCTGAAGAACACCAATATTTAACGGACAGGCATGGGAGAAGATTTTGTCATAAAAACTATGACCTTTGTCTAGGCTCTGGCCATATGTTGTCTTGACCATTTAAAACTGCTATGTTCTTTTAAATTTATTTCAAAAAATGTAACTTCTGAGATGACTGAGAAGCCTTTGAATAGAAATGACCAGAAGCCATAGATGAAAAGAGATATAAAATTTGCTGAGCTGCTAAAGGAAATGTTTAGTGAGTAAACTTAACCAGGATTCTATTAAATTGAATTTGCACAAATTTAACGGGATGCTAGGTTAAGAGAAAGCTTCAGGGATGGAAAGTATTTATTGAATCAGAAAATTGTACAGCTGGAAAGAACTTCTGAAGTTAGATTTGTCAAACATCTTCTTTTTCCTTGTGGAAACTGAGACATAGAGACAGTAAGGGACTTGCACAAATTGCAATAAGTTTTTTTTTTCCTCCAATGTGGGCAATTAGAGGTAGAGCACAAGAAAAACTTAATGAGTTCTAGCAATTAGGAAAGCTGAACAAGGGTCTTAAAACAGAAGATAAGACCTAGACAAGGCCCAGTACCAAAAAGTTTTCAGGGTGTGTTAGATCTGTGCAAGCCAGAGAAGGAAACTAGAATAGATTAAGTGTTGACTAAGGATAGTTAAAGGTTGGAGCAGAAAGTAACTTCTTATATTTGGTACTTATAGTTTTTGAAATCAGGCTCCAAATTTTGCATCCCATTAAATTAATAGTAGAAAATATTTATGTTTGCTACGATTTGCAAAAATGCCTGTTTTGAGGCATTCTATTTTTAGATAAAAGGTATAATTGAGTGAAAAGCACTGAACTGATGAAGCCTGTGAGGGCTAGAGAGGGCTAGAGTGTTCAGAGCATGAAGTTGTGACCCAGGCAGTTGTTACTGGGAAGAAATACATGGCTATGTCATTCATTCATTTATTTATTCAACAAATAATTAAATGCCTACCTCATGTCAAGGTGTAAAACTAAACCTACAAAGTTAAGCCAGGTGTTTTGTGGTTTGAAAGAAAGATTCGTCTAATAGCAATATGTGGGTGGGACTGGAGATGAGGGGAGCCTAGTAAGGAGTGTAATTCCCAAATCTAGGGGCAGGCTGAAAACGTAGCACTACTAATACAGACTTCCAATGGGAAGAAGGTGGAAACTTTATTTTTTAAAAGCTCTCCATGAGGTGTGCTTGCAGCCAGGATTGTGACCCAAGGATGAACCACCAAGGATGAATGGGCTTTTCCAAAGAGTAAAGGGTTGGTCAAGAAATGTGCCAGCAAGGGCCAGGAACAAATGCACAAACCATGATTTTGAATGGCTGGAGTTCCATAAAGAGGTGATTTGGTGTAACACTGATACTGATTTGAATAGTAGGTCTTGAATTTCCCACCAGGAGTTGGGCAAACAAGGCTCTTAATTCTGCTCAATATGGAGACTTACTTTAAGTGTATCAACCCTTTAAAAGTCGTAGGCAAGGAAAATAGGAAGGTTGTGTGCATCAGAATAAAAACACTTGAGAAATCAAAACGTTTCAGTAGCCGGAGTATTTCTAAATTAGTAAAATGGGAAGAAAGCCAAGCTACTTAGGTAGTGACCTGCTTAACCAAAGACACTGAATGTTTTACTACTGGCTGAAACATTATGCCCATTTCCAAATTGCCTGACTGGAGCCTTGGAAGACTCTAATTTTGATGGATTTCATTGATTGTAATCTGCTTTTCCAAACCTTTTTTTTTTTCAGTTCGAAATCCAGAAGGACAGATCAAGCTTTATTGCAAAGGAGCAGATACTATTCTGTTTGAAAAACTTCACCCTTCCAATGGAGACCTTCTGTCTCTGACATCCGACCATCTCAGTGTAAGTGCCTCTGTCTTAAAGTTAGCACAGTGGCCCTTTTGCCATCTCCTAGGGTTAGGTCTTGTTTTAAAAATATCGGCTAAATGATCCGACTACTGAAATAGAAAGCATCTGGAGAGCGGTTCTACAGGAAACTGTGCCAATGAATGTCTGAAAACTGGCACGTGGACCCTCTCCCTGCCCTGCTGGGAGGCCAGGCGGTCTCCTCACAGGTGCATTACCACACAGCAGCTGAGAAGTAGCCACAGCCAGGCCAAAGCTCGGGTGCTTTAGGACCACCTATGGAAACTGCTCTAAATCCCCTGCAGCAGCTCAGGTTGCTCCTCTTGGGAGATTGGTTGCTCCCAGTCTCCCAAGACTGAGAAGAGGAGGTGGAGAGTTGCTTTTGCTTGGGTTCTGATGGGTTTGGTACCAATGGAATCTCTCACGATTACTTCCAGGGAATAGTTTAGGGTTGTGTTTATATGGTGAGAGGAAAATAGTCCCTGGAGCCAACTTTCTTCTCTAAGGATCTTTTTATTCAGGTCATATAATTCAGGTCCCAAGGCACCAAATGCATACCATTCTGAGACCAGCATAATTTCTTTCCAAAAGCTTTCTGAAGGAAGCAGGAGGAATCTTTGGCACATTTTTTTTTTTCAAGAAAGTAAGAGCCTGTGAATTAATATGAACATTACTTGGTTTAAATCTGATATTCAAATCTCTCTAACATCTGTTTGAGGTTTCATTTAACCCCATGTGAACTTTAAGGACGTCTGGTCAAAACTCTCATTTTCTTATTGGTTTCTTTCCTTTGAAAAATTATTGAGGATTCATGTTCTTTGTCAGGTCCTATATTTAATGCAAAACATTCCTTGAATCTTTCAAAAACAAACAAACAAATGAACTAAAAAAACCTCTGCCTGACTTTAAATTTAAAAAAATGATGATTTAGTAATATTGGTTACACACATAGCTATTGTTTTTGTCTTTTCAATAGAGCATTCTTGATTTTCTTTTAATCTTTTCCAGAAGGCCATCATGGTCTTTTTAATTTTTTTTTTTTTTTTTTTAATGAAAACAGCATTGGAATCATAAGTATCTGATTTTTGCCATTACACAAACACCCAGGCTCTGGATTTTTATATGTTCTCCATTCATACTAAAATATGAGAGGTTTAATTTTGGTCTTTTTATATTTCTATGCCAAATAAATTTTTTTTTCAGGTAATATCAACTTAACTTGCTCTTTGCTTCATTCATTTTATTTACTTTGGCTTCTAGATTCTGAGGTTTTAAATTTATATTTAATTATTGATTTTGGATTGTTTAATGATAGGAAAAGATCTTGCTCAAATGCTTGTTTAGGATTAAACTTGCATTTCCTGCACTAATAAAATAACTTAAATCATCTGTCCCCTTTTGTAATGTCATCTTAGAATTGATTCACTGTTGTATAGAACAGAGATGAAGGCACTGGTAATACCCAATGCGGTTGCAAGTTAAAATCAACAAAGTGTTTGTGCAAATTATGAGGACAAAGATCATTACAAGGCAGTAACTAGATTTTCAGATCAATAGGGGACTCAGTGGTGGTCTGGAAAGACAGGGCTTGTAAAACATGATTGCAATATCCCAAGTGCTACCAACTGCCTACTAGATATGTTTGGATAATTTTTCTCATGGACTCCTCTGGGCTAAACCACATCATTGCAGTATACACTGACTTTCTATTTATCTAATTAGGCTTTGTCATGGTTTAACCTGTGCCTGCTTGTAAACCTATATCTGTATCACGAGCCAAAACACAACAGAGAAGACATGCTCAATGGCGATGCCCAAAGGAGCAGAAACAGCTATAAAAATGCTTTGCTTGCAGCGCAGATGCCCATAAAATGACCACAGGAGACACAGGGGAAGTGGGAGTTTTTTAGCTTTTCCCTAAAGCAATCTACATGTGTTTCTAGTTATTGTGGCTGTGTGAGACACTTAGCAATTACCAATCTCTTATCCCCCCAACCCCATTAGGATAAAGCACCAAAGGTATCCTTTGTTTACTGAGACACTAAAGAAAAAGTATGTTTCCCCAGTTTGACTAATCATTAAATACTAACTCCATAGAATACAATTTCCAAAACATAATAATTTTCAAAACCTGACCTAACTTGACGATGATGTCTTTAAAATTTCAAACCAATTTCTTATCATTAAAATAAAACTTTCATATGGCAAAACATAAAAAGTTTCACAGAAGAGTTGAGAATTGAAGTAAAAGTCAGCTTCCACTTTTAGTCCTGTTTCCCAGAAGCAACCACTATATTCACTTCTCTTCCTTCCCCTCCCCTTTCGCCCTGCGGGTTATTATTATAACCTTAAGTAATGTGCTTAAGCTTTTATTATCTGACTATTTAACATCTATTTATTCATTTGTTATTCACTTTTAGCCTTTTATTATGGAAATTTTCAAGCATATCCAAAAGTAGAGCTCAATTAACTTTCAGGGTGGATATGTTACTAAGCGGAATGGAGGAGCCTTTGGTGGGGTGTCAGGCTGAGCCTTTAGTGGGGTGTCAGGCCGCAGCCTCTTGGGAGGGCCTCCTGCCTTTGATTTGAGACCTGTGGCTCCGTTGGGGATCCTTTTCTCTTCACAGGAAGCCCAGGCCCATAAAACACACTAGGTTCCTCTCAGGGCCAGAAATGCTTCCTTCAGGCAAGGACAGACTGGAAGCAACAAGATTTGTTGCTTTAAATGAATATCCCAAGTCATGGGCACCACTGATCACCTCTCCACTGGGACACTGCGGCAGGCATTTCAGCTGTCTTTAGGGGAAAGCCTAGCTCCCCTGAATGTTTTAACCTCATAGAAATAAAATATAAAAAAATATACATTTATCTCCCATTTCTGAGTAGATAAAAATTTGGAAGTCAGGATAGCCAAGCAGTGGTCTTGGGTCAAAATGAATTTGAGCTAAAACTTCTTATCTAATGTTGTTGTTATTGTTGTGTGTGTGTGTTTTTATTGTTGTTGTTTTGCTGGTTCCTAAGTCTGTGTCTTCTCTGGCAGGAATTTGCAGGGGAAGGCCTTCGAACCTTGGCTATTGCATACAGAGATCTGGATGACAAGTACTTTAAAGAGTGGCATAAAATGCTTGAAGATGCAAATACTGCCACAGACAAGAGGGATGAACAGATAGCTGGGCTGTACGAAGAAATTGAAAAAGATTTGATGGTATGAGTTTAGAAGCATGATGGTTCATGTTTACAGAAAGGATAGTATATGTTTAGAGATCTAGCATAGGAATAAGCCATTGGCTAAGTCATCTTGCATACAGCAGATGTTACTCTTTTAAACACTGAATCATGTTTTATATGTTGGCTTTGGGTTTGCCATGTATGGTCTTACAGAGCCTAGAGGTTTATTTCTATTAGTAGCTTATGCAATTGGAAGTCCCCCAAAAGTAGAAAACAGTAGGCTCCCTATTCTTGGTCAATCTCTGCTGCATCCTTGATGTTTTTTTTTTTTTTCCCCCTCTGCTTTATCACGTAACTTTTTAGAGCAGGGAAACTTGCTATGAAGAATGGGCTATAGCTCTAAACCATCCTAAGCTGGTGCGATTCTGATGACATCTGTGCTATCCAGAGTGTGCTCTGTCCTAGGAACCACTCTTCCCTGGTGCACGGGAGACTAGCAAGCTCAGCCATGTGAGATACTAGGGAGCATGTGTTATTCATCTTTGAATGAAAATTCACGCAATAAACTTCACTTTTTAGTTTATGGCATCTGTTGTTTTGTTAATGTAGGAAAATGACTACTTTTTTGTCATCAGCTTCCTTTTTGTGAAAACTTTCCTTTGGACTCCTCCATAGTTGATATTAAGTGGAGGAAGCATCTGGGAAGTTAAGTCCTTAAGTCCTTAAGTCAAATGGCTTCTGATCATTTACGCTAACGTGTTCTCTGAGCCTGTTAGTCTCCCATGTAGATTCTAACTCCCAGGATCTCTGCCATTCAGTTGGCTTGATTTGAGAACTTCCTTTTGAGGTCCTTCCCAACCCACGTTTGTACATAATAGGATGCTTGCTGTATCAATGTACTGTCTTCAGTTCATGTTCCTTGGCCTCCAAACTCTGTGATTGAAAGGCATAGATGGTATGGATCTTGTTTGCATGCGCTAACATAACATATTCTCTACTTTCCAATAAAGCTACTAGGTGCCACTGCTATAGAAGATAAGTTGCAAGAGGGTGTTATTGAAACAATTACAAGTTTATCACTAGCCAATATTAAGATCTGGGTCCTAACAGGAGACAAACAAGGTAATTTGAAAATGCATGATGATGATATTTTGTAAAAGGGGGGGGGGGAGATGACTTCTATGATACAATTTTAATTAACCAGAAAGCTTAGTTAATTAGTCCAGTCCTCTGCATTGGAAAGAATTGAAATACAAAAAAGAAAGTTAATATATTACAAAAATCTACTACTTAAATGCAAACAAAACCAAACTAACAAAATACCTTTCATAGTGTATCCTGGGGTTAGTTGAGTTTCAGTCCAATTGCCTATGGAATATAATGTTACATCTACAGGCAACAGCGGTATTAAAAATGTTTAACAATTGGTTTTTATGAGCACTGCACCCAGTCAGGACAGATATTGGCACAGAGGTGAAGGAGGATATTGGAGAATTCAGTTACTTCCTTAGTTTCTTGATGGTAGGAAGTTTGGGGGGAATCTTAGGAGAGGGATCAGGGTGATGAACAGGCTTTGGAGAAGCTCAGGAAAGTGGCTGTTTATCAACTGTTTATGGAAATATTTTAGTTTTTCAACAACCATCACGGCTGTACCAGTGCAACCTGGCTGGATTCCAGGACTGCCTACACAATGGTGGCAGTGAGAATGGACCCACTTTCAGGCAAGACAAAAAGCCAAGTCATCAAAGAGTCATTGTGTTCATTATGTGTCATTATGTTCAAAATACTGTTTCCTAAGAAACAAAAAGGGATCAATATATTTTGGATCTATTGCTAATAGTAATGGTTAAAGCAAAAATGACTTTGTGCTTGGCTATCAGTAAACTGAAAATATTCAATCAACTGGCACATATCTGTTTTTAATATTCTATCTACTTGTTGGGTATTTTTTTTTTTAGAGAATTAGGGGATCTGTAGATGTGATAAATCAGTTCTCTGTATCTTCATTTAAATCACTGATCACAAAAAGTAAACAGTAGAGAGTGGAGCCCTCAGGTGTATTACTAGACAGAGACTCCCTAGAGTTTGATGTTGATCAGTAGGTACAGCTGCTCAATTATTACAAATATCCATGAGTTTATTATAATTTTGCTTCAATTTCTGTGGTTTATACAAAGAATATGCTGAGATTTTATCAATTGCTGTGGTTTATACAAAGAATATGCTGAGATTTTATCAATTGCCTTCCTGGATTTAGGACATAATTAATGATTCCATAGAATCAGCTAGAGTTTAAGGATTCTGTTGAGTTAGGTAGAATCAAATGACCCTATTAAAAGATGGAAGGAGTTACCTAATTATCCCAGGCTCCATTTCTATAAAATTAGAGGAAGAATCACACAACATCATCCAATTCTCCAGTTCTTCCGTAGAGCAGTTCCGGGTGGTTTTGAGATAATAGTCAAATTCCAAGTTTCTGTCCATTTAATGGGAAAATGGCAATGTTGTGTGTGGGAGAACTATACAAATTTTTTTGTTGTTCAACTGAACATTTTGTGAATTTTTTCTTCAATTTGTCTACCATATCAGAATTAAATACTAGTTTAGTATTTTACTCTCCAAAGGCAGTGTTTGAGACTTCTGGCCAAAAGTTTTATATTTGTACATGTCCCTTTATCACAAGATCTTAAGGTGTTTTCTTGAGTACTAATTTGGAAATCAAAAAATTTTTTAAAAAACTAGGTAAGAAGGCTGAGGACTCAGGGATGGTTCTACTTCTCCATGGGTTTAGCAAGTGGGGAATTTGATCATGGAATCCAGGTCTTTGAATTTCTTTCTGCATTGCTTGTAGTTTATCAACAATCATGCTCTCTCTGACATTAAGGGGGCTTATAGGCTGTGAGGACATACATCTATGGCCTCAAAGATTTTATGAAAAAATGTACTTATGTTATTAAGTAATATCTTAACTGAGATGGGCTTTATTTTACAACAGAAACTGCCATAAACATTGGTTATGCCTGCAACATGCTGACTGATGACATGAATGATGTGTTCGTAATAGCAGGGAATACTGCAGTAGAAGTGAGAGAAGAACTCAGGTAAGTGTTGAAAGATGGAGGAAAGGAAGGAAGGTTGGGAGGGAAGAAAAGATCAGATAGATGAGAAAGTGAAAGGTATGTCATAGTTTCCTGTGGTCCTAACTTACTATATAGAGCTCTTTCTGCATGTTTCCTAAACTCCCATTCATTTTGGTGACAAACCAAGATAAGTTTGATGTAAGTGGTGAATCATTGTCTTCAGGCTGCCAACATTTTTTGAGCATTTTTAGAAAAGAATTTCAAATCATTTGCATTGAGTTGTCCATTAAAATTGTGCATTGGTTAGTACCTGTTAGCTCTCAGGTGGTGATGAGTGATCAGTTTCACTGAGGGCACTTGTTAAAAATACCAATTCCCAGGCCGGGCGCTGTGGTTCACGCCTGTAATCCTAGCACTCTGGGAGGCTGAGGCGGGTGGATCGCTCAAGGTCAGGAGTTCAAAACCAGCCTGAGCAAGAGCGAGACCTCGTCTCTATTAAAAATACAAAGA
>CAUYRT010013660.1:0-13263 GCA_963574885.1 Lepilemur ruficaudatus
TGATGACGAGAACATGTGGAGCCCATTCTTCTGATCTTGTGTCACCTCACTTTGGATAATGGGCTTAAGCTCTAACCAAGATAATATAAGCAGAGCTAGCTCACTGTTATTTCTTAAAATTGAGTAATATTCCATTGTAAATATATACCAAATTTTAATAATCCACTCACTTAAAATGGAGTAAAGGCATGATATGTAAAGTATACTTCAATAAAGAAGAAAAGAAATTCAATATCATTTCGTGATAAAAATGTTTAGCATGATCTAAACAGAATGAAAATTCTATTATCTTATAGAGGTACCAAATTACATTAAGTCCAAAAATTCTAAAGCAAATACCCTACATAATGATAAAACATTGAAACCTTTCCCTACTAAATTTGGGAATGAGGCAAGAGCGCCTGATTTCATCAAAACAGAATCATTAATTACATGAAAAATTAAAATCAAGTGCCAACTGATATGATGTAATGAGAACACAGTGTTACTTTTGCAATATTCCTGCCAAGATAAATAACCTAATCTAATCTGAGTAAAAATCAGACAAACACCAGCAAAGGGACCTTCTATAATGGAAGGAATATAATGGAACTGCCTTATAATGTTCAAATGTGTCAGGTCAAAGAGTCAAGGAAAAATTGAAGAACCGATCAAGACCAAGAAAGTTTAAAGAAACATGATAGCTATAGCCAATTTGTAGTTCTGAACTGAAGTATTTGCTAGAAAAGGTGTTATTGCAACATTTGGTAAAACCTGAATCAGGCGCTTTAGATGACAGTAACATATCAGTATTAATTTCCTGCTTCTGATGATTGTGATATGCTTATTTATGAGAATGTCTGTGTATTCAGCAAAGTATTCCAAGCTGATAGGGCCTCAACTCTGCAATTTAATCTCAGATGGCTTGAGTAGGGGAAAATGTAAATACATACATATATATATAAATTCTTGATTTGAAATTTGACTTTTTTAAAAGGAACCAGAGTTTAAGTTAAATATAAAATAGTTTGACAGGTAATATTGTGCATTTTAAAAATATTGATTTCTTCTCAGAAAAATAAAAGTAGACTCTCATCAATAAAATGATTATGATTTTTCCTCAGTTGAAAAATAATAGATTTCCTAGGAATTTTATCATTATCCTAAATCAAGAATCAGAATTAATTGTACAGTATACTAATTCTGTTGGATTCACAATGCTCATTTTAGTTTTATTTGGAAAATTAATTAAGGAATAGATAATCTATTGTTCAAAAATCTGGCTTATTTGCAATTTTTTTGTGATTTTGTACAAGAAAACAGTAAAAAAAAAAAAAAAAAACCTAGGAAAATACTTAACCAAGGAGATGAAAGATCTCTATAAGGAGAATTACAAAAAACTGATAAAAGAAATCATTGATGACACAAATAAATGGAAAAATATCCCATGCTAAGGATGGGAAAAATTGTTAAAATGTCCATACTGCCCAAAGTGATATATAGATTGAATGTAATTCCCATCAAAATACCAACATCAGTTTTCACAGAATTATAAAACAATTCTAAGTTTCATATCAAATCAAAAAAGAGCCCAAACTTGCCAGGATTATAACTGATTCAAATTCTTTAGTTTTTAAGAATCAGTTTTTCAGGCATATATGAAAGAATGAGTATTTCCTTTTTAATTCTATGCCTTTTATCACTAAGCAGGATTTTTTAAAAAATCTTTTTGGTCTTTTGCTTTATGCTCTGAAAATTACACTTAATAACTATGTTCATAAATCTGTATTGCTGTAATGATATAACTAGATATGCAATAGAAAAACATTAATATAAACAGTGTCTGCAAGATTATGCTGTTTGTATTTAATAATCTCTGCCCCTAAAGACGTGTTTTTAATTATAACGACTGTGCTTATGTGTTCTAAGGAAGTATATTTAATATATTGACTTACACCTCATCAAGGGTGGATTTTATTTCACTTTTTCTAAAATAAAATTGAAGAAATAGTAGGCATACTGCACTGTATATAGCTAAAATACTTTGGTTTTTTCCTTCTAAGAGAAAGGTATTGATGTTTATCAGACTTTTTAAATTTTCACAAAGCCATCTACTAAGAATATTTCCCCCAAACGTATTCTAGATGTGTATTTACTTTATTACAATTAAGAATTTTGCCTGATTGATAAAATTGTGCATATATTGAGGCAAATGAAATCTGACTATTCACTAGAATAATAATGGCATTAAAATTAAGAAACTTCTACCACAGAACTTTAAATGACCAGCAGGATCAGTATTGTCACGGTTATAATTACTTCCATAAAAATAGCATTTCTCCTTTTAATTTGCACTTTGTGTGAATGACATGACTTATGATTATCATGAAATTGCTTTGGTTATTTTAACAACCATTGCATAAATTTCCCATTTAATGATGAATGAATTGCAACTAATTCAGTAAGGATGTGTTTATCAAATGCTTACTATTCTCTACTCAAGTACATGGGGAATGTTTAGGGTGAGATAAAGATGCTTTCAAGATAATCATAGAGAAATATTACTGTCTTCTTCTGATTCTTCAAAAGACCTGAAATTAAAATAAATTTTAATTTTTAACTTAAAATAATTAAATATCTATTGAGTGTCTATTATCTATAGTTCTTCTCCACTGTATAATGGTAAAGATAGACCCGGTATAGCACTAGACTCATAGAGTGTAATAAAATAGGGAAAATAGCGTGACAACACAATTTGCATGTGATTATTTTCATAAGCATGAAGCAAGTCAATTGATAAAACTGCAGAGAAGGAAGAGATCATAAAGGAAGTATATGGCCTGCAATACATTTCTGGGCCCAGCAAGTGGGATGACTTACTTGGGTTTTGTATTTTTAAATCTATGGAAAGTTGATGCTGCTTTCTTCTCAGCCCATTCCATGCACTTCCCTCCAGTGATTTATGTCCAAGTAATATTTTTAAAACCACTTTGAAAATACCTATTCGAAGAAAGTGAATTTATTCAATCAATTTTCTTTTGGCATAACATTGAACATTTTTTGAAATAAGTATATTAACCAAAAGTTAATTGAGTTTAAAGGAAGATTGTAAGTCTGAAGTAATATAGATTTTCAACAGATATAGGAAAAGGAATCATGAAAGTGTTATGCAGTGGAACATGGTCATATCAAAACTATGATAAAATAAACAAAATTAGAGTATTAGAAGGATTCAACTGATTAAGAGTTGATGGAAGAGTAACCAAAGAAGAAAGGAGATCCTAATTGGAGGGTCCCTCATGGGCAAAGATCTCATGTCAGGTATAGGAATGGAGTGCTTGATTAGAAAAAGGACCAGTGTGGCTGAAGTGAAAGTACAGTGCAGGGTGAAATATGAGATTGGACATAAAGGTAGGATTGGATTTTGTGAGGCCACGTAGGCCATGTGAAGAATTTTAGTATGTATCTCATAAGAGCAATGGAAAAATCGTAAGCATTTTAAATGGAGAGGTGACATGGAGATTTGTAATTTGAAGAAATCGACTGCTCTAAATCAAAAAAATTACTGGAAAGAAAACAGAATGAACACAGTAAAAGGGGTAATCATCTAAGTTGCATAATACTACCACTTTGTTACCTTCTATGAATGATCTATTCCACGATGCAGGCAGGGGAGCAGGAGAGAACTTTAATTTAGCAATTAACTAATTAATAGTGTCTCACTGATTTCCTGTTAAAACAATTTCTTCTGGTTAAACACTCACTCTTTGGTTTTCTTTCCCCTTCATCTCTAAAGAGATTTCTAAGGATTTCTGGATTCAACAATTGAAAATGCTTTTTGAGGTCTGATTCGTCTGTGTTTATCTCATAGGTTCCTGCCCCATTATCTACTGAGTTGTAGATGGTTCTATTATGCTGTGAAACTCTCATCCAGCTCTGGCTAGGAAGGCCTGACCACTGTGGCTCCTTATGCCAACTCCAGCACTCTTTGGGTCCACAGACATTCTTATTATCTGTGTGTTTCATCCCTCAAGAACTGCTCCCTACCTCTCATTGCTACCTAGGAATGGGAAAGCATCTGGATCCTATGCAGAACATGTGTAACCCCTAGGAGGCCATTTATGCCACCTCATTCTCATCTGTATAGCCAATGCCTCCACCCATATGTGCTATTATAAAGTATGGCACAAGCACAAATGGAGCCTTTCATTTGGATTTCACACAGAGAATTGGCTCATTAGTTCCAATGTTCTCATGTTTCCTTTTACCCTTCTGGAAATTTCTATTGCATCCAAAGAAATACCACTATATCCACCAAAACCAAAAATATGCATGGGTGCACACATACCCTTGAGTTCCTTTCCAGAAAAGCCAAGAAATGAGGACACTGATGTTGGATACTTTTATTTTTGCCTTCCTCTGAAGACAGGATTCCCCCAGCCTCCACCCTCTACCATCCATGATATTCTGAGTTTTCTACCTTTTGCTTATAATGAAACAGACATTCAAGGACACAAATCCTGGCTCATAATTTGTTAATGAGAGGTTAATACATTCATAAAAACGCTTTTAAACTGGACCCTAGTATCTTTTTAGGGAATTTTTAAAAAGTGCTTCATTGGTCATAAAAGCTATGTATTGACTCCATTTTTTTTTCTCTTTGCATTTCTACCACAGAAGTTTTAATTCTCCCCTCCTACTCTATTTCTACCCTTTTGCACATACATGACACTAGTTAACCAAACAGAAGTCAAATACAGGGACATTCAAAAATAAAACAACAATACATTTCAAAAGAGATTTTATCACTACATGAGGAATACAGGTATCTATTGCAGTAATCTAGAAGAGAGAGGGTCAGACTAGGTTGATGGTGATAGAGATAAATGAATTTGAGAGGTCATTCTGGTCCACCACCTATTTATAAAAATGAAGTTTTATTGTAATACATCTATACTCATTTATTTATGTGTTCTCCATGACTGCTTGGCATTACACTAGCAAAGTTATGAAAAAGACCATAGAGTCAACAAAACAAAGTATTTACTACCTTGTCCTTCACAGAAAATTTTTGCCAACCCCTAATTTATAGCATAGATACACATTCTATGCATTGTTTATACTAATTGTTTATTAAAGAGATCAGCAAGGAGATTTTTACCTGTTGTGAACAGTTGGCTTTGATCTCAATTGTTTTTACTTCATGTTCCAGAGGCACAATTGATGTAAATATTATTTAACTTTATATGGAAAAGAAAATTTTTAAAAATAATATTTACATTCAATTTTTAAAATTGATGTGGAATTCTTATATAACAACTCTTTTTTAGAGGTACTTTAAAAAACTAATTCATAGAAAATTTCAAACACATAACAAAGAGAGAGCAGCATAATGAACTTTGATCTACACGCACACATACTAACCTTAACAATCATAAATTAATTATAATTTGTTATACCTCCATAGTTCTTTACCCCTTGTTATGGTTAATTAATTTATGTGCCAAGTTGAGTGGGCCATGGGGTGCCCAAATTAAACATTGTTTCTGGGTGTGCTTTATCCTGTGTAACAGACACACTACAACCTCAGAATATTAAAACTACCAGTACCACCCACAATACGATGACAAACACATACTATTTTTAGGATACCCAGATGTGTCCTTTAAGTCAACTTTATTTCTAACTTTACTCAATATATTTTATTAATTACTCTAATAAATTAATTATTGGCTTATTTTAGTGGATTTCCATTAAAATTTTTCATTGTTCTGGAAATTACTACAAAATTTTGAACTTCACAAAATATAATAAACAACAAAATACATAACCATAATGATAGAATAATTTAGAAAGTACCATAATTCTTTGTTGTGCTTTGTTTTAGAATATCTTTACTACATCCCCACATGCATTTCAAATCTCTTCGTTTTAGAGACGAGATCTTGCTCTGTTACCCAGGGTGGAGTGTAGTGGCCTGATCATAGCTGCCATAAGCTCAAACAGTCCTCCCACCTCAGCCTCCCCAGTAGTTGGGATTACAGTCACATACCGCTACACCTGGCTAATTAAAAAAAAAAAAAAATTGTAGAGATGGAACTTATGTTGCTCAGGCTGGTCTTGAACTCCTGGCCTAGCATTCCTTCTGCCTTGGCCTTTAAAAGTGTTGGGATTACAGGCATGAGCCACATACCTGGTCTCAAATCTCTTTGCATCCTATTACCTTTTTCCTCTCTTCTACCCAAGCTCCATGTAAAACATTCCTTACATCATAATCAGCTTAGAAATCTAGGAAAAAAAATTATACTACATTTATTTAAACACTGTTCTTTCAAAAGGAAAACAGTTGCATTTGTTTCCCAAATTGTACTTGAAATGTTTTATTGAATGCCACCTTTAGGAAAACAAGAATCTATGCATATATAATAAGGTTTAGAAAAATGTATATACCTGTATTTTAAATAGTACCTATTTTTGTCTCTATGGTTTATGATGTTTAAATCATGTGAAAATGCACTTTGTTTCTTTTAATTCACCCCCCCAGTCATCCCTTTTTCAGTAATATCTTATTCTTCTAGTGATTGGGCATGTTAAAGGGTACTACATGTAATGTGATTTTATGTGATAAAAACTTTATTTTTTCTTAAATATAGATTTTGAAACATGATGAAAGCTTAATGTTTTCTTAACTATGGATTTAGATATATCACAATTAAAAATGTGATGTATCATGACTAAAATTTCCTCTTGAAGGTTTTGAATGTATGTCCTTACTGATTGTAATGTGAAAGGCAGAGCCAGCTGCAAGCTACTCATGACCATATGGCTAAGTATAAGTGATTGGACTATGAGTCAATTCCTTATGCATATAGAAAAATGCCTTGTATCCTAATTATATTTCAAGAGCAATTCAATTCTAGCCTTTTTCAAAATCAACAAAAGATGTTCTGAATATTCTGGGTTATTTGCAATAATTGCCTCTCAGCTTCATATCAACATAGATGATGAACACAGTTCATCATAGGAAATTTTAATTTTAATAAATTGAAAATTCGGAATATTGTCTTTATGTAACTTATTATTTATAGATATTATTTTACCTAAAAGAGTTTATCTTCCTAATCACTCACTTAATATATTTCTGACTTTAGTGAATGCTCAGATCACTGTTATAGAAATGATGCTAAATTTTTTGTTTAAATTACAAGGGACCTTTCATACAAGAAAATTAAGTGATTAGACCAAGATCACATATAGTAAGTGGTGATAAAATACCAATCTCCATTTAATGATAACTATATAATTCATTTTATTAATATTGAGTGTATTTATTCTAAATATAAATTTATACTAAATTAAAAAATAGTCTTCAATGAGAAAAAAATGAATTTAGGAAAATAAAATGTGTATGACTAAATAATAACTAATGCATTTAGAATTTTTGTTTTCCCCTTTTCAACATCATTATCCTGGATCTTCAAATTTGGTCAACTAACACTCTTGACCTTATACTTACCTATTACTGATATATATTTCCATTTGAAATACCCTGTTGATACTATCAATTTTTTAATTTTTTGTTTTGTTTTATTTTTAATCCAGGAGTAGAATTTTCTCAAAATTATTCAGGATTAAATTGCTTTAAAATAATTTACACTAATAAACTACAGCATGCCAGATAAGACTAAAAGCCAATCGATAGAATCTTCCAAATCCCAACCACCCTCGTTCAATACCTCTCCTTTTACACAAAGATTTTTATACAGATGGAATCAGGTTGTAATGAATCTTAAGAAAGATTCTGAAGGAGAAATTACAGCAGGTTATTGTAGAAACTAGAGAATATACACTGAAGTGGATGGAAGTTTCTACTCTTTCTCACATAGATAGTGATGGACTCTAAACGCCTGGTTTTTACATATGACCCTCAAGTCTTTTTCAACAGCTAATGGTCAAATCACTATAGATTTCCATTGTAAATAAACTCTTTCATGCAGATTTGGTAGCTCCAGAATTTATTACCAGGTAATTTAAGATGAAAACAGGTTCTTTAATTTGTGAATCACATGGCTTTATTGGTCAGAACATAATATAGCAATAACCAATAAGTAAAGTGTCAAATTATTGTCAATTATATCTAATAATGACAACAACAAGAAAAAAGAAAAGGAAGAGAAGGAGAAAGAAGGAGAAGAAGTAAACACAGTCATCCTCACCCAAACACTTTAGCAGAGTATACAGGAAAAAGAGGAATGTGTTCCTTGCAATTCCGCATTTTGCTTTCCTGTGAAGGGTTAGTGGATCCCTCTTTAGTTTGCAAGTGTTATCCGGAAGAAGCTAGTCTGGGCCACTCTCTTTGAAGGAATAAAATAGAAGTTTAATCTATAGAGCTTAGTTTGTGACCTACAAAGATAAGAACTTGTTTGTGTAATACGCAATTCAGACTAATTAGGCCTTGCAATAGGCAAATAGAAAAATAAATTTGGCATTCAATTACAGCAGGATTCTACTATTTTAAAATGGAATTTCTTGTATTGTCATTTATAATTTCAAATTGTATTTTCCTTAAAAATCTTAGTTTTACTAAGATATTACTTGTCTTCTCTTTCCATTTCTTCTTTTATTTCTTTAATGAGTACTTCATGTGCTTTGGGTATGCAATAGCTTTAAATGCCAAGTAGGAAGCCTCAATTTATCTTTATATGTTTTGAAGTAAGTTTTCAAGAACAGTTAACAAAAATGTAAAGATATTTGTCCTTAAAAATCTTGCTTTACTAAGAATTTCTGTACTGGAATAATGTAAGAAATGAAGAAAAATGTGGAAATTGCAAAAAAGATAATTTAGTTCTCAAGAATGACATGAAATAAAGCTAAACCATTTTTTAATATTCATCCTCTGTATCAAATCTCTTTGAAAACTTCGATAAGAACCTTTTACATTAGAAATGAATCTCTAGATTTGATCGAAGGAAATGTATTTTAAATTACAGAATTTTAAAAAGAAATTGATTGCATTGCTTTTTTTATCAAAGTACTAAAAGTTAAAATAAAAATAGACGGAAATGGTAAAAAAGGAAACAAATTTTTTATATGAATTTCAAGCCTGTTTTCAATTAATTGCTCAATACTGAATTTATTTCTGTCATTTTCTTCTGTTTATGAATGTTTGCAATAATTTTAAATATCATTCTTTTGTTCTGAATAAATTTTATATTAATGTCCCTCAAAATTATTTTTAGATATTCTTACTATAATGTATTATCATTGTGGTCAATTTAAATTTAATATATTTTGAGGATATGAAAATAAGTTTAGGACTTCTTCACATGAAGTGATGATGGATACAAGTTTGCATGGACATATTTGAATTATAAATCAGATTAAAGTTAAATTTAGCAGATTTGAACCAATTTTACAACACTATTGAATTTATTACTTAAACAATTGTTAGAGTTTTTTGCAAAGCCTTGTGAAATCCCTCTTTTCTCCTCATTGTGACAATCCAAAAGTATATTTCGAATACATTCAAAATAAATTCACTATAGGAATTGAAGCTACAGGATGGAATGACAATATCCTAGAAACCATTGATACAACTGACTGTCCCAGTTTTAAGGTTACATAATCCAAAATTCCAAATTAGCATAGTTCACCCAGGAATCCATAGGCTCTGCTTTCTGATATCAATATAGCAAAGGTGATTCTAGACACCTTTAAAAAGTTCTCTCAATTGCACAATTGTGGACTTAGAAGAGCAATGCTTTTGTTTTATTTTTTTATTCGTGTTGGTTTTATGATAAATATAATTTTGTTCTTCATAGAATGGGCTACCCTAGTTGAGGTTAAGATTTCAAGATGAGATGGAGCCACAGGATTAGAAAAGTCAGCATGAAAACTTACAAATGGCTAGAAATTTGGCCTGAAAAAAGTACTACAAGAGATGCTAGTGGTATGTCTCATAGGTAGAGCATTAGCAGCAAAAGGAAATCATCATCAGACAATAGATAGAAGCTATACATAGAACATCTCAGAACCAGGAAGCCCAATATACACTCAGCAAATGCTGGTCCTGTAGGCACATTTCTGAGAAGTAACCAGCCTCAACAGTAGAGCCCTCCTGGGGTTTCACTGAGCCCCAGTGCAAACCATCAGTCTCACCGTCATGTAAACAATGATGACAAGCTAGTACAAACCTCCCCAAATCTCCTCAGACCCATGGGCACAAAGCAACCCTATTAATCAGTATGTTTCATAACTTGACCAGAGGGCAGAGCATACGTGTGTATTTCTTATCCAGACCTGGTAAAATTAACATTTTTGGTGCAGTCAATCCCCTGGCTAGTCGATAATCAAGGCCTTCTTATGACAAAGGATCATTTTGTTTGTTAGTAATTACTTTCTTTACAAAATCACATAATCGTCTTATCAAAAGTCACATAAACATTCCAAATATTTGTGATACCTAATATTTGGGACTGGAATGGAATGAAATAGATAACTGAAATATACAACACCAGCACAAACTTTTTTGTACTAACAATTTACTGATTTATGTACCAACTATCATTTTTCACCTCCCTCACATACAGCTTTCTGTATTTATGTTATACATCTCCTGAATGTCTAAGGAAACATAATCATTCTATCATTAATCAAGTCAAATTCTTCAAGCCAATTCTCTTCCATAAGGAAAATATCCTGAGAGGATATACTCAACCTCCCAATATATATTGTTAAGATTTCCTAAACTCAGATATTTGAAAGTCTTTTCAAAACTCACCCTATTCCACAGAGCATACTCATCTAGGCTTGTATTTAAAGGCAAATGATATAGTGCAGCAAGAGCAAGAGGATACAGGTAAGCTTTGGAGTCCCAAGAAACATCCATGAGCAAGCTCCTCGGAGGGGCTTTATTCACACACACACAAACACACACACACACACACACACACACACACACACACACACACACACACACCCCTTACTCTGTCTCCAGCTTGAATCACAAAGATATGTGTGAGGAATTTTCCTTTGGGAGAACTCAAGGCAGAAGTCCCAAGCATTACTTGTACGCCTCTCTGTCTATATAATCAGATAGGCTGGCTAGATTGGTTGCAAACAATCAGTAAAAAAAAGCCAAGTTTGGAGAATCTCTACAGGAAATTTAGAAATTTAAACAAGTCATCATAAATCCCACTGCTCTCATTTTATCCAAGAATAAAGAAGCCAGATATTCAGAAGTCCCCAGAATCGAGTGTTTCTAATCTACCAGTAAATAGAATTTATCTCACATTATAGGATCATCAATACCAGTTATGGCATCAATACCATGTTATGATGTCATATTTATAATGCATATATGTATATAATACCAGTACTATAACAATACAAACTAATAGTAGGACGTGAGAAATAGAGAACTATTGTGATAGGCGTTAAGATACCAGCTTGCAAAGACAAAAATGCTAAACAGATGCTAAACAGTAAAAAATAACAACAAGGACAGAGTATATATGAGAGAGACAAACCTCTGAGATATTATGGGTGTTCTTTGAAGCAGAGAGCAGGAGAAAATTACTCTGATAGGGGACAGGCCAGAGAAGAACCAAGTGCAAAACTGACTCACAGCTTTGACATCAAGTTACTTACCTAAATTTACCTAAAAACCTTATGTACCTAAAATTATTTCTCACACAAGGCCTATTTTTTCTAAGATCCAGAATTGCGAATAATTATATAGGTGGGCATTAACTAAGCACAGAGCTTTAATGATACCAAAATAAGGTATAAAATGTGTAGCCAGTGATAAACAATTTAAAACCATTTGAAATGTGGAAATAGGATGTCAGGTGATCAGAGATAAAAATGCAGGTAGAGGTGATTGGTGAAAGAAGCTTCATTCCCAGGCCAAATGGGCTTACTTTTCTTCCCCAATTAAACACTGAAATCACTGTCTCTTCATGCAAAAATAGAGCTGTATTTCTGCATGACTTTTCACATACATGAGTGGTGAATGTATTCTTCCTAGAAAAGCAATTTTCTAAGGAAAAACATCAGAAAAGTTAAATTAGAAATGCCCAGTCTTAAACCAATATTGCTACTCAAACAAGACATGCCTTTGTGAGGAAGAAGTGTGGAGATGTGCAGAAATACTATGGAAGTTGTTATATTCTTCAACATTTTCCTTCTTCATAGAGGCGAGTTCCTTTTCCTCTCTAAAAATGAGGTTTGGGGGATAAGCATTTCCTCCAACAGACTCAATCAGTCAGAAAATTATGACAATACCACTGAGTATGTCTTTGCAGAGAAAGATAAGTTTTTGACAATTCTCTTCCATATTTTTTTAGGTTAGATTTATACTATTCCTTCATTAATGAAATAGTTCCATGATTATTAAATATGTGTCTCCTGTAGTATGTACAGATTTATATGATTTTCTGCATGTTAAATATTTCATATTTCAAATTAAATTAATATGATATATAAATAAATTTAATTTAATAGTCCACGTTTCAAATAATTGAGTAGATGCTGTTTCCAATTACCTATCAAATTAGCAATAAACAATTGTCAAAATCGCACATTAGTTGGTGTTCTCCATATTTCCCTTGGTGAAGACTCATTCTAAAATTCTTCCCAATTGTACACTGGTTTCATCTGATTAGGTGACAACTTGTATCGATTATGAGCTTTAATTTCTCATTCTTTCAACTAGTTATTAAAAATAGAAAAGATCTTAGAGATGACTTATCAAGAATAAACCAATAATTTTATAAATGTGGGACAACAGAACTAGGGCATATGAATGAATTTCTTAGGTTTGTTGTTTTTGTTTCTGTTGTTTTGTTTTACATAATGAATTAGTAAAAAATTACGTTGATATTAGTCAAAATTTAGTCAAAAAGTTCAAGTTTTCTAAACCACACTCTATCATTTCCTACTGCCTTGCAATATAAATGGTGAACTCATAAGGTTTGAAAGATATGTTTTGTTTATGAGATAGATATTCTACATAGTAGTCAATGGATGCAGTTGTAGTCCTCTTAAAATGGCAATATGCAAAATTTATGATGTAAATTATTTAACTGTAGTGGCAATTCTGTTCATATGCAAACAAATTTAAATACCACTTAATTATTAACATAGTATTTTAATAAATAAACATACTATTCACTTGTTTCATTTTATGCTATGTATGTTTTCCATATTCCTTCTCATTTTACATTATGCTGCTACTTTGTATAATCTTTATTGCAAAGACAGAAGACATTTTTTCAAATCTAG
>CAUYRT010013663.1:0-21225 GCA_963574885.1 Lepilemur ruficaudatus
TTTAGTTGGCCAATTAATTTCTTTCTATTTTTAGTAGAGACGGGGTCTCGCTCTTGCTCAGGCTGGTTTCGAACTCCTGACCTTGAGCGATCCTCCCACCTCGGCCTCCCAGAGTGCTAGGATTACAGGCGTGAGCCACTGTGCCCGGCCTGTCTAAGAGTTTTAAAGACAAAAGAAGTATTATTTTAAATTCAGCTCTAACTCTGGGTCAATATAACAAAGCTCTATCAACATTTATATATAACTTTTCTCATCCTGCAGATGGTATTTTGAATTGAGGGCTGCGAACCATCTCTGACTTACCTTTATATCCATCCGGGACTGACCTAAGGTAGTCAGACAACGACTAATCACTGCTCAGCACCGTGAGTACAGTGATCAGGCAGCACTTAGTAACCCTAAAATAGTACCGTAAACTGGGGGTACAGCAGCGAGGTGGCTGGACAGAGAGAAGGTAACTGTAGATTCTGGTTCCTCCTCCCTCAACTTTACTAGCTTTGCAGAAAGCTCTGGCTTTTATTTCTGCTACCACCTGCCTGCCCTTCCTGCAGCTCAAGGCTGTTGGGACAATCAAAAGTGGGTGAGAGACGGTTACGACATTTGGAATCAAAGAGAATGTAAGTTTCCTAGGCTTCCCTGCAGCGGGTCCATCCACGCCAGTTCAGCCGCCGTCTCTGGCAACATCAGTAACCTCTCTGGCTACATTTCCTCTTTCTCAGTGTTGGCGCACATCCTGATTTAAACAGCCAACAGCCACCCTATGTCACCAGTCTGCCCGACTCAGGTACGTTTGCTCTGTATCATCAGATGGTAGCTCAGTGTTTGGCCAGAATCGTGAACAGTGGTGGCTGCATGTGGAGAGGATAGCACACCTGGCCCCTTATCAGGTGATAATGTGTCCGTCCTGTGCTCTCTCATCCCGCCCCATAGCACCTGCCCGGCCGGGGGAGTGTTTGCACGCACTGTTTGCTGCTGTGCAAGGATTTGTTTCTGCTAGACGTCTCTGGTGTAAGGAAGGGCATGTATATTTAAGCATGAGCACTTGGGCTCTAGCGTTCGACCGCCTCCCGCCACATGCTGGTTTGAGCTTGCCCCAGTCACGTAATGCCTCCAGACCTCAAGTTTTTTCATTTCTGTGAAACGCAGGAAGATAACTTTTAACCTCAGGGTTGTAGTGAGATTTAAATTAGAAAATTCAGGAAGGCAATTAGCAGGGTGCCTGGCCCGCAAATGAAGAGTAGCTATTAGGATTTGTAAAACTTTGCTTGATCTTGAGTTTCTGACTTTCACAGGCTGTGGTGGTTTGAGTCAAATCTATCCGGGCAGTCTGTAGGGTTTTCTCTGGATAAGATCGTGTTCTCTGCAAACCCACAATTTAACTTCTTCCTGTCCAATTCTGATGCCTTTTACCTCTTTCGCTTGCCTCCTCGTGCTAGCTAGGACTTCCGGTAGTAGGTTGAATGGTGGTGGTGAGAGTGAGCATCCTTATCTTGCTCCTGACCTTACAGGAAAAGCTTTCAGCTTTTTACTGTTCAAGATGTTAGATGCGGCCTTGTCGTGTTGAGGTTACATTCCTTCTATACCTACTCAGATGAGAGTTTTTATCATAAGAGGATGTTGAATTTTGTCAAATGCTTTGAGATGATCATATGTTTTTTATCCTTCATTCTGTGTTAATATGGTGGATCCTTTGAGTGTGTATTAATTGGTGTATGCTGAGACATTCTTGGATCCCAAGGATAAATCTCACTTGATTGTGATGGATGATTTGTAAAAACAAACGTACCACTCAGTTTGCTTTGCTATTGTTTGTTATTTTGTTGAAGATTTTTACATCTATGTTCATCAAAATTATTGGCATATGATTTTCTTTTCTTGTAGTGTCTTTACTGGCTTTGGTATAAAGGTAATGCTAGCTTTGTAAAATGAGTCTATAAGTATTCCCCCCGCCTTCAATTTTTTGCAAGAATTTGAGAAGGATGAGCAGTAATTCCTCCTTAAATGTTTGGTACTAATAAATTCAGTAAAGATGCAGGCTGCAAAATCAACATCTAAAATTAGTTGCATTTCCATAACAACAAACTATCCATGAAAGAAATTGTGGAAGACACAAATCAATGGAAAAATATCCTGTGGTCTTGGATTAGCAGAACTATATTGTTAAAATGTCATTACTACCCAAAGTAATCTATAGATAGAATCCCTGTCAAAATTCCTAACGGCATTTTTCCCAGAAATAAATAGAAAAATAGTACTAAAATTTGTATGGAACCACCAAAGACCCCAAGCAATTTTGAGAAAAAAGAATAAAGCTGGAGACATCATACCCTGATTCAAATTATATTATATATTCAAATGTATATTATATAACTTATAGTGTTAAGCTATAGTAATCAAAACAGTATTGTACTGGTGTAAAAATGGACACATGATGGAACAGAATAGAGAACCAGGGTGTACCCTGGGTATGGAAATTTTTCCTGCCTATGATCTTGGCTATTAACAAAGAGCACCAAACATAAGAACATAGCAATGTCAACACTCACCATAGTATGATGATCATAATAATAGCCAGTGTTTTCTGAGAATGTCGTTGACTGGCCTCAAAGTCAGCAGAGACTTTCACACAGACTAGCTTTATCCTGTTGACATCCTGGGGAGAGGATCTACTTTTATCTCTATTTTCCACATCAAGAAACTGAGGCTCAGAGAAGGTAGGCAACGAGTCCCAAGCCATTCAAAAGTCTAGAAAGGAGCACAGCTACATTCAAACCCAGACAGGCCCTCCGCAAAGCCCGAGCTCTCTCTAGCCATATGATGCTCAGAGAGCCAACTGCAAAAATGAAATACTTTATTTTGCAGAGTAGGTGGCTGATTGGACTCGTTAAATTTACTTACAGTAAAATTGTTCCTTTTTTAGCCATCTTTGGAGTCAATGTGCTGATCTGTATTGAGCTTTATTTTTTCCATATTTGGAGGAAGAGTCAGTGTCGCAATTATGATCCGGCCTTTGTTTTCCAGCTTCCATCGTGATCCAGAAGTGGTGGTGTCACATGAACCCTTGTTTGGAAGGAGAGGATTGTAAAGTGCTTCCAGATCACTCAGGTTGGTCCTGCAGCAGCGGCAATAAAGTCAAAACTACAAAGGCAAGTTCAGACGCGACACGACTGTAATTTACAACTTACTAACTATGGGGTTCCCCTCCCCTCCCCGGATTTTATGTTGTCATGAGCAGAACATCACATCGACAAATCTGCCTGGCAGTGCCACCTTGATGGCTTTGGCCTTTCAGACAAGCCCATGTCCCAGCCCCATCCTTTGTGTGGGATTTTATAAAGCAGCGATTTGTTGGGTGAAAGTCTCAGAGTGGACAGGAGGCAGGAAGTCACATAGAGATGATTTACTAAAGTAGAAAGACCTACTGCCTTCAAGGAGAGTTAATGGTTGAAGACTCTTAGTCAAGTCCTGTAAGTCAATGGTTTTCTTCTTTCTGGTTCTCCCTTCCTCTGAGGAGTGCCACTGTCTACCCAGTTCGTCAGCCAGAAGCCTAACTTCTTCCTTATCTCCCCATGGCCGGTTGATTACCTTATCCTGAGGATTTTTACTACCCGGTCTTACCATGACTTTGCAACACTGTGCTTACAGCTCCGGTGTAATGCCCCGTCTCATCTGGACTACCTGGTTGCTACCTTCCAGCCTGGGCTCCACACAGTGTCCACAGTGCTCTTTGTAAAATGTGTATCTTCTAAGCTAGGCCACCCTGAAATCTTCCAATGGCTTCCCCTGGCTGCTTGGTCTACTATGGACCTCTGCCTGTGGAGGCCTTCACAAATCACCTGGCAAGCCACCTCCCTTCATTCTTTCTGCCCCAAACATCCTGGCTTCTGTTAGTCCTCTTAACATGGTGCCTTTGCAGTGGCTGTTCCCTCTTTGTGGAATGTGTTTCCCTCCCTTCTTTTCTAGTTAACCGTTATTTCTTTAGGAAATCCTTCCCTGATTGAATTCATGTCCCCTGTATTTATTTCTGAGCATTTATTACGGTTACACTTTACACAGATTGCTATACCTACTTGCTCAATACCTAGAGCTTTCTGCCTGGTGTGAAAACTATGAAATCAGGCTCTGGGGCTGTTTTTGCTCACCCTGCTAATCTCAGAGCCAGCTGAATGCCTTGGTGACTATATATATATATGTATGTATGTATGTATGTATGTGTGTGTGTGTGTGTGTGTGTGTGTGTGTGTGTGTATATATTTTTAAGAGACAAGGTCTCATTCTGTCACCCAGGCTGGTGTGCAGTGGTGCGATTATAGCTCACTGCAGCCTCAAACTCCAAGGCTCAAGGGGTCCTCCTGAGTAGCTGGGTGGGAGTATAGCTGTGTGCCAACATGCCCGGCTAAGTTTTTAATTTTTTGTAGAGATAGGGTCGTGCTATGTTGCCCAGGTTGGTCTTGAACTCCTGGCCTCAAGCGGTGCTCCTAACTTGGCCTCCCAAAGTGCCAGGATTCCAGGTGTGAGCCACCGCACCCGGCCCTGTTTCTTGAATGAAAATTGATACGATCAATGTCATTGAGATTATGAGAGTTGGACGTACTCTTTGTTTCTGGTTACTATTGAGCTGTGACCTCTTAGGAAATGATACGGAGAGTAAATGCCTTCTTGCCTCCCTTCCTGAATATTTTGAATCACTAAACACTTAGAGCTCTCATTCACCTCCAGCCACTGAGGTCACAAGCAGGCCAGTTTCTCCTAAGCGTGAACATGAGATATTACAACAGACAAGATTTTATCAAATATATATTTAAATATAATTCTATTAATATAATAGAGGTATTCAATCTAAAATAAATTATAAAGGGTGATTTTATAATAAATTTTAAATTAAATGAAAACTTTTAAAGTTTCAGCTGATATTAAACTGATATTAAACTTTAGCTGATATTATCATACCCAAAATTGTCAATAGGATGCTTGTTGGCTGATTAGTTTCTTCTTGTCTAGTTAAAATCCTGACCATTTTCAACATTAACTGCAGTTATCAACCAGCTTGTGCTTCTTAGTGGTACCGAGATGACTAGGCTAATGGCTGACATGCTTTTCTACCCAGGGCAGGGGGAGTCCTTGGAGTCATTCATCAGCCACTCCTAGCCTACGCAGACCCGGTGTGCTTGCTAAGCAACCCTTGCCTTAAGATAATTCCACTCGCCTTTCCTTGGCCCATTTCAGCCATTTTTCCCCAAAATCTTAGCGTCACCTGTGAGTTAGGGTCTTACATCCATCAGTGATAAAAAATTTTCTTTTATCATATTTCTTGTAGACTAAGGAATAACATTTTGGAAGATAATATTTGTACTGAGTTTTATATGTATAGATATAAAATAAGACTATGAGCAGACACCAACTGTGTTCTGGAAAGGAATGTGTCTAAGTAGGTCTCCTGGTAGAGCAGCTCTCCCTCTCTTTATGTGCAGTTAGAAAAGGCGTTTGCAGGAAGCAAGCCTTTGGGCCTTTCGGCTCTGTGTGCTGGGAATGTAAGTTTGCTCTAGCTAAATCCTCAGCGGTCGTGACATTTCATTTAGCGCCTCAGAAAGTTGCAGAAAGATAATACAGTTCCCCAAGCCATCATGATACTTGGGCTGCTTTTTTTTTTTTTTTTCCTTTTTAGTGATATGTCACTTGAGAGTTATCTTGAAGTCATAAAACTTCGTTTCCTTTATGAATCCTAAGTCACGCTGACCTGAACTGCATAAACCATTGCATGTCTTTTATGGATCTTATGCACACAGTGTAAATTCATCTGGAGAGCTGTGGCTGGCTTCCATGGCAAACGGCGGTACCCCCTGAAGCTGTATCTTTTTCTTAAAATCAGTACTGACCTTACACCACACCGTGAGACAGTGATCCTACAAAGGCAGAGCAACTGTGTCCCTAGAGGAGGTATTAACTATGTAACAAAATATTTCCCATTTTCTTTAAACAGTTTGTGCCTAGGTAGCATCAACGGGCAGACTGGCTGCAATAAGAAGACGGTCTGCAGTCAGCCACCCATGTCAGAGTTTTATTTTCCACTTAAGTGCAAATCTGAAAAGAATCAATTTGAGGTTTTAATAGCCGTAGGTCGAGATATGAGAGGGGACAATTTCATCTTTCCCAGGTATATAAAATGGGCATTGAGTTTGTTCTGCCTGCATAGTTCCTGTCTCTAGAGAGGGTGCAGCTACTGCTTCTTGCGGGAAAATATAACTCCCTCTGTCATCCTGCCTCGAATTTCCTTTTCTTAGTTTAAGTCTAGGTTTATGCCACATTCTCTGTTCTAGATAGTTCTTCCCTCTTTGGAATTCCCAGTGTTAAGGCTCCTACCACTGACACTTCTACGATGTCTTTTTAACACCAAAGCCAAGCCTTTGCCAGGGCTCTTCTGTTGTTTGTGAATAGAAGCAAATCGCGTTGACTCTCAAAACCTCTACTAAGGGTGCAAAGCTATGTCTTTGCAGCAATATTCTCAACCAGGGGCAGTTTTCCCCTCAAGCGGACATTTGGCAATGTCTGAGGACATGTCCCATCCTCACACATTGGAGGGGCTACTGGCATCTTGTGGGTCCCTACGTTATACTACCTTACTGTTCTCCATAGTCCATATTACCTTCTGACATTTATTTACCTATTTGTCCAACCTCCTTCTCTGGACTAGGAGTCAGAAAACTGTGGCTTTCAGCCAAATCCAGCCTTTGGCCTGCAAGCTATGAATGCATTTTACACATTTTTAAATGGCTGGAAAGAAAACACCAATAGAATATGTCCTAACATGTGGAAGTTGCACGAAATTCAAATTTCAGTGCCCATAAACAATGTCTTATTGGAACGGAACAAAGCAACAACCATTAGTTCATCCACGGCCTACGGCTGCTTTCGTGGGTAAAACAAAGGCAGAGCTGAGCAGCTGCGACAATGACAGCAAAGCTGGACGTGTATGTTTAGTCCTTTAGAGTAAAGGTTTTCCAGTCCCTGCTCTAGAACATAAGCTCTGTGAGGGAGGGGTATTTGTTTTGTTTGCTGTGGTGTACCCAGCGCAGACAAAAGAGCAATTAATATATCGTTGAATACCTGAATTAAAGGCCTTATAATAGCAAAGCAGAGGCTTGAATAAATATCTGATCGTGTCTAAAGACCAGGCGTGCTGACTATACTATCAAATCATCTACCTTGAGAATATTTTCACGGTGTGGGCATGTTAAAGGCTTATGCCTCCTTTTCTCCTAGAGCCGGTACATTGACTGACTGACCTGGAAATTTGCTCATGACCAGTACAAATTATAGAAACTGCCGTTCTGTTTTCTTAGATCATATGCAATGAGCCTGGATTTGTAAAGATGAAAAAATGAATATACACAAATCAGAGGCATTCATATATGCCAAAAACAGTCAAGCCGAAACTCAAATCAAAAATGTAGTACCTTTTATGATAGCCCCCCCCAAAATTAAATATCTAGGAATACATTTAACAAAGGATATGAAAGACTTATACAAGGAGAATTATGAAACACTAAAAAAAAGAAATTGTAGAAGACGGAAAAAGGTGGAAAAATCTGCCTTGTTCATGGATTGGTAGAATCAATATTGTTAAAATGTCAATATTACCTAAAGCAGTCTACAGAATAAATGCAATCCCCATCAAAGTACCATCTTCATTCTTTACAGACCTAGAAAAAATAATTGTTCACTTTGTATGGAATCAGAGAAGACCTCGTATAGCCAAAGCAATCTTAAGCAAAAAGAACAAACTGGGAGGCATCAGTCTTCCAGACTTTAAGTTGTATTATAAAGCGATAATAATCAAATCAGCCTTTTATTGGCACAAGAACAGAAGCATTGATCTTTGCAACAGGACTGAGAGTCCAGAGATGAAACCATCTGCATATGGTAACCTAACCTTTGATGAACCAGACAAAAATAAACATTGGGGAAAAGAATCTCTTTTCAATAAATGGTGTTGGGAAAACTGGATAGCTACATGCAGAAAAATGAAACTGGATCCCTACCTCTCACCTCTCACAAAAATACACTCAAGATGGTTAACAGACCTAAACCTAAGGCAGGAAACCTTAAGAATACTAGAAGAAGATGTCAGGAAGACCCTTTTAGACATCGGCCTAGGCAAAGAATTCTTGAAGAAGACCCCCAAAGCAATTACTGCAGCAACAAAAATAAACAAATGGGATCTGATCAAATTAAAAAGCTTCTGCACAGCCAAAGAAACTATCACTAGAGTAAATAGACAACCTACAAAATGGGAGAAAATATTTGCTCTCTACTCTTCTGATAAAGGTCTGATAACAAGAATCTACCTAGAACTCAAAAGAATTAACAAGAAAAAAAATCCAACAACCCCATTTATAAATGGGCAACGGATATGAACAGAAACTTTTCCAAAGAAGACAGAATAATGGCTAGCAAACATACAAAAAAAGTTCAACTTCTCTAATCATTAGAGAAATGCAAATCAAAACCACAATGAGATACCACCTAACCCCAGTGAGATTGGCCTCTATCAAAAAATTCCAAAACAACAAATGCTGGCGAGGTTGTGGAGAGACAGGAACACTCTTACACTGCTGGTGGGACTGCAAATTAGTGCAACTTCTGTGGAAAAGAATTTGGAGATTCCTCAAAGAGCTAAAAATAGAAATACCATTTGATCCAGCAATAGAATTATTAGGCATCTACCCAAAAGAGCATAAGGAGTTCTGTTATAAAGACATCTGCACTCGAATGTTTACGGCAGCATAATTCACCATTGCTAGGTCGTGGAAATGACCCAAGTGCCCGTCAATTCATGAGTGGATTATTAAAATTTGGTATATGTTTACAATGGAATATTACTCTATTTTAAGAAACAACAATGAGCTAGCACCACTTATATTATCCTGGATTGAGCTTGAGCCCATTATTTGGTGACACAAGACTGGAAGAATGGGCTCTACATGTATTCGCCATCAAATTGATACTGCATGATTAACACTACGGTGCTCAAATGGTGGTGGAGTTCACCAGGGATTCGGGGTTGAGGGGATAGACTCACATCTGAGGGATGTGGTGAGCATTGAGGAGGGGAGGGGCATGCTTGAAATGTATTTGGGGATGGGAATTAGGGGTCTCAATAGGGGGAAGGAAATCTTCTAAAACTGATTTATGTGAATAGCTGTACAACTTGGTAAATTTACTAATAAATCATTCAATTGTACACTTAAAATGGAGTAATGGCATGGTATGTAAATTATACTTCAATAAAGTTGTCAAAAAATATAAACTTCCACTAATTTTTAATATTGAAAAACAAATCTAAAAGAGATAGCTTGGGTGGTTAGGGGAACGAATTGAAGCACTACTATTTTGCAGTAAATTTTGACCCAAACTTTAAAAAATAATCTTATTTGACTGGTGTCTTAGTTCATGTTGCTGTAACAAAATATCTTAGACTGGCTAATTTATAAATAACAGAAATATATTTTTCTTGTTTGTGGATACTGAGAAAAGTCCGAGATCAAGGTGCCAGTAGATTCAATGTCAGGTGAAAGTTCACTCTCTGCTTCATAAATGGTGCCTCTTACTGCATCCTCACATGGTAAAAAGGAGGAACAGCTTCCTTCCATATCTTTTGTAAGATCACTAATCCTGTTTAGGAGGGCTTCATCCTAAAGACTGAATCACCTCCTGAAGGCCATACCTCTTATTGTCACCACATTGGAGATCATTTTCACAGATGAATTTGGGCTGGGGACAAGGATATATCCAGATCATAGGAACTGGAATTAAAATTCTTTAAGGATGTGATTAGGAATTGAATATATATGTGTCTGACATGAAAGTCATGCTTTTCCTATTATACTATAATGTCAAATATTAGAATTAAAAGATAGAGACCCAAGCAGCTTTTCCAGATTTATGAAAACATTTTCATATGTGGGAAATTAAATTTATTTTCTACTGTGGTATGAATGTTTATGTCCCCCACACACAGACACCAATTGTTGGTATTCACTCAAAATTAATGTGGTGGCATTAAAAGTATTGCCTTTGGAAGGTGATTAGGTCATGGGGGCTTTGCCTTCATAAATAGAATTAATGACCTCTACAAAAGGACAGAGAGAGTTTGTGTGTCCCTTTATCATGTGAGGACCCAGTGAAAGGTGCCATCTTTCAAGCAGACAGCAAACCTTCACCAAGCACTGAATCTGCTTGGCACGTTGATCTTGGATTTCCTAGCATTCAGAATTGTTAGTAACAAATTTCTGTTGTTTAGAAATTACCCAGTCTAAAGAATTTTGCTATAAAAGAATAAATGGACTAAAACTTCTTCAAATATATTTTGGTATTTTATTGATAATTTTGAATATTCAGAGTTTTTAAACATTGTGGATATTTTAGAGAAGTTTTTATGTTTGCTTGAGCTGTTATTTTATCTACATTCCATAATATATATTTACTCAACATTGATGATTTAAATTTTTTTAAATTGTGATGGAAAATACTATTGATTCATATGTATTTTATATTTGAAAACTTTACTATGGAAATAATTTGAATTTTGTGTAATATCAATAAAATAATTTAATCTGTGCTCACAAGTAAATGACTTTCAATTAACAGATCAACCTTTCTCTAACTGTGGTCTGTGGACCACCTGGTACTACTGTGGGGTCAAAGGGATACTTTTCCCAGGGTCCTTGAGATTGAAAACACTTTAATAATAATATTATAATGTTATTTGCCTTCACTGTGTTGATATTTGCACAGAAGGTGCCAAAGCAATGGTGGGTTAAAATCCTGACTCCTTAGTGTGGATCAAGACAGTGGCACTAAACTAATAGTCACTGTATAAACTTGTAAGAAAAAGAAAATCCCGTTTTACCTAAGAATGCCTTGATGAAGTAGTAAATGTCATTAATCTTATTAAATCTTCTTGAATTACATCTTTTTTTTTCTTTTTGAGACAGAGTCTCGCTCTGTTGGGCAGGCTGGAGTGCAGTGACATCATCATAGCTCGCTATAGTGTCAAACGCCTGGGCTCAAGAGAGCCTCCTGCCTCAGCCTCCTGAGTAGCTGTGACTACAGGTGCACACCACCATGCCTGGCTATTTCTTTCTTTCTTTTTCTATTTCTCTCTCTCTCTCTCTCTCTCTCTCTCTCTCTCTCTCTCTCTCTCTGTTTCTCTCTCTCTCTCTCTCTTTGGTAGAGATGGTATTTTGCTATGTTACTCAGGTTGGTCTTGAACTCCTGACCTCAAGCTATCCTCCTGCCTTGGCCTCCCAATATGCTAGGATTAGAGGTGTGAGCCACCACACCCAGCAGAATTTTTATTATTCTTAGTGACAAAATAAGAAATACACTTAAAGCACTTTTTTGCTGTACAAGTATAGTGTTTGTTTTGAGGAAAATTACCTGTATAATTGTCTGAATTATTTGGTGAAATTTTATCATAGAGGTTTTATCATGGAACACCATTTTTTTACTCGTAAGAGCAATTGAAAAGGAATCTATAACTATTCAGCCTTCAGCATTTGGTAGGTAGGCAGTGCCTTGAGAATGAACAAAGCAAACCTGTTAGTCAAGGAAAAAAATGATAGCATTTGTTGCTGATGTTATGACAAATTTCAGTTGAAAATCGGAATTTGGGAAACTTATACCCTTTCCTTTGAGATTAACAGATTTTGAACAGTGATGAGATTACTGCTGCTCTTAGTGAATAGTATTTTTTCCTATACCGTATCATGAAATGTTTCAATATTTAGAAGATTTGTGTATCTGTATACAACAATATTTTCCAAAATGCCAAAACATAGTATATAAGTCATACTTGGGTAAAAAGAAAATCCATTTAAAGTGCACAATAGACTCATAGATTTCAACATAAGTACAAAAGTTCATTAATGTGGTTTCAGATTCTACATTGCAACCAACCTTTAATAAATTACCCTTTGTTGAGTTTGGTGTAGTATCAAAAAGATATGTCCACTATTTTCTGAAAAGACAATTAAAACAGGTCTCCATTATCCAGTTATATATCTTTGTGAAGTTGGATTTTCTTCACATACTTCAATAAAAAAATAAATCCCAATAGATTGAATATAGAAGGAGATAGTATAAGAATCCAATTATCTTCTATTCATCGAGATTTTAATGGAATTTACCAAAGATTGCCATTTTTCTCACTAATAATTTTTGGGAAATATTTTTCATTTAAGTTTGTTACTTATGTTACCATTTAGTGGGTTTACTTTTATTTAAAAATATTGAAACCATATTTTCCATTTCAGTTTTAATTTCTATATGGTAAATATTAATACATATTCAGTTACATAAATAAAAACTCTTCAGGTCCTCAACAAATTTCAAGCCTGTAAAGGAGTTCTAAGACCAAAGTTTAAGAACCACAGGCATAAATTATTTACAACAAGGACAGATTCATTAAAAAAAGAAGAAGAACCGAAAAACTGTGCAAACCCTTTGCAAAAGGGTTTGATCAATTAATTTCATAATGACACTGTTAGCTAAAACAAACCGGTTTTAGGCACAAATGAATGTAAACCTAAGGAACTGTGTAGAGTCAAGTCAATGTACATGAGGAAGTAACTCAAGAACAAACACTTGGGATTTGATGGAATTTATTCACTGACCCTGAACTGTCAACTTAACAGAAATACTAATGTTGCATACCTTTTATAAGTATCCTCCGCTATATGGGAATATATTTGGGGTGCTCTAAATGCACAGAAAAATATGCATATACTATTTTAGGTAGACCTAACACATTGATATAAGGAAAAAGTAATTGTATATTTCAGAATGAAGCTTGTCTCAATGATTCACATTAGTATCAAAATGTGGTACTTCCAATTGAATCTTATTAGTACCTAGTTTTGAGCTTGATTCCCCCAAATCTCAAATTGCCTGTTTTATGCCCTAGAGCACTGACCTAATAAAAATGTGATCACCACACAGGTAGAAATTTATTACTTTACCAGTGACTCTTTATGTGAACACATAGCACAGGAGAATCTAATTTGTGATTTAGGGAGGGAAATTAATCAACATAGAAACAAGACTAAGCAAAATTTACTATTAATATTAGAAGTAAAATACTGCAACATTTGGGTTTGCCAATCTGTTTGAGAGAATGTTATTTATAATATTCCTCAAGCTAAACCATGCACCTTTAAATAGATTCTAATTTACATCAGAGTGCACTTAAAAGTAAATTTTATAAATTCGATGCTTGTGAGAAATATAGGGCAACATGAATAAACTTGGAAACAAATTTACATAATATATTTTGAATATCTCTCTCTCTCCTCCTCCTCCTCCTTCACCATAAGACAAAAATTACCTAGCTGAGTGACAGAAAAGTATCTCTTAATTAAAAATTTATCAATATAATGAAATTTTTGAAAAATATATAAAACTATGTTAAAATATGAAACGAAATAAAATAAATTCTTTGAACACTTTTAAAAATGATATTTTATAAGTAGTAAAAAATACACATAAATATCATATATGCTTAATATATTTTTATGTTAAGTACTTAACTCAGAAAATAATCGTGATCTTATTTATGCTGATTATGATATCATAAATTATAATTTGAATTCTTAATTATACTTTGAAAATATAGTCTGGTACATTTAACTTTTCAACGCACTGTTTGGTATTTTATAACATTAGGTTTATGATTCTATTTTCTTTTTAATTATATTAAGGGTTATTCACTTATAAATAATTTAATATAAACCCATTCCCACCTTCTATTTTTGTTTATTTCCTTACTTTATACAAATATCTCATGCTCAACATTTACATACTTGAAGTATTTTGCACATGGTTATATTTAAGGAAAAGCAATAAATAGTGTTCTGCTATAAGGAACATTTTAAAGTTTCAATTTCAAGCACATCAATGAATCAGTTCTTATTCACAAAATACAAAACAACTTTTCTCTGATTTTAAAATATTCACACATAGAAATTATCTAATTGCTGTATTTTTGTAGAACTACATGATGACTAATTAAATGATCAATATAAATTCTATTATATGTTCTATTTAATTTCCTAATAATTAGTAAGGAAAATAAAGACTTATGTGCTGCTTTGCATCTAGCAATTCTTCTCGCACTTCCCTTTGTGATGATATCTTGGTCTTATTCTAACCTTTGCCATCACTCCTCCTTTTTTTTTTTCAGTGCACACATAAAATTATCAGCAAATTATATCATTTTTCCTTTAAAATTAAATTCATGGTTATATGTTCCTTTTCTAACTTACTGTCAGCAAGCTGAGATGATGATATTTTATTCTCAGCCTCCTGATTTCTTCCTAGGTCATATCTATGAATATTTTTTTCCATTTTAATTTGTATAAATGTATTGGCATTTCTCTCTTTAGATTCTGTTAGTACTATAGCTCCTACTGATCTAGTAAATAATAATATCTGAATACCTTAACTCGGCATTTGCAGGTCACCCTAATCCAAAATATTCAGAAGTGTTGCATTTCACTCACTCCAACACAAAGCTACTTTTAGCCAGGCTTTTCAGTCTCACCTCCAAATACTATGTATGTTCTCGTTTCATGCTTTTGCTCATGAATACTTTTCCTCCAGTGAAAGATTTTTCCCTTCCAATTTCAATCTGAAGCTACAAATCCTTTATAAAGATTTTCATGATTATTTCTGGGTAAAGTGATCATTTCTTTCTTTCTAAATTCTTTATGCTCTTTCGTGTCTTAATTATCTATACAGATGTTCTATACATTAAGAATATTTGAATTCTTAATGGTCAGTGCCAAAACTTTATTTTTGAATCCTACTTTTAATGTTTAGATATCATTAATGTCACTAATTGTCCACATCTACCTGTATCCAAGCCATTAACAGTGCCCTTCCATGCTGACTCTGGTCCTGGATGTTACTTACTTTGACCAATGGGGCAATAGCCAATAGAGTGGCTTGAGCATACTGAACTGCATCTACCTCTGTCGGAACATGCTTGTCTATCTTGTGGAAATGATGAGAGAGCAAGCCAACTAACTCTACCCTTCACCTGGCCGACTTCCAGATGCATCAGCTTCCAACTAGCAAGCCAGTGTACCCCCAGCCAGGGTAGGTTAGTAAGCCCTGCCAAAACCAGAATGATAGTGTAGTTTGAATTATTAATCTACAATCTTAAAAGCCAAATAAATGCTTATTGTTTTGAGAGACTGAGTGTTGACATAGTTTGTTACATAGAGTTATTATGCCATTAGAAAACTGATACACTGTCCCTGGAACCCAAACACAGAGCCTCACAGTACTTTGCACATGTTCCAAATTTAGCCAAGACTGAATAAATATGTATTCCAGATTATGCTTAATGTTGAGCCCATCCTTCGAAATAAGGTATCACAAGAATGGAAAAACAAGCACCACATGTACTCGCCATCAAATTAGTACTAATTGAGCAACACTAAGGTGCTCACGGGGAAGTAATATTCATTGGGTGCCAGTCTGGTGGGAGGTGGGTGTAAGAGGTGGGTAGAGGGGGTGGGTAAACTCACCACTAATGGATGCAGAGCACACTGTGTGGGGAAAGAGCACACTTGCAGCCCTGGCTTGGGCGACGCAAAGCCATTATATGTAACCAAAATGTTTGTACCCCCATAATATTCTGAAATTAAAAAAAAAGAAGTTGTACGAGTGGTGACTTTGGCACTCATAAGGCTGTACCCTCAGGAAAGAATAAAGAATGAATGAAATAAATATCTTCCCCAGGCAATAAGGACACAGCCAGAGAGCTCTTCTTTTACTGAGATCTGTATTTTTTTTTTTTTAGTAAAGCTTTTGTTTCCAGAGAACTGGAAAACTCAGTCCCAGTCTCATATTTTAGAGAAATTGAGAATTTAGAATTTGAAATTTGGCAGCTTCCTGACAAAGAAACAGCTTCCTGGCTTCCTGGTGGCAGCCCTGCAACTCACGTGGGATGCACAGATTCCATAGATAATGTAAAACTGCCCTGGAATGACATCTTTCTATGCCGGGGGTACTGAAGATGAGTGCGAAATCCCAATTATGAAACACATGAAAAAACAACCACTACAGATAGCAAACATACATGAGAAAAATGTCTGAGTGGATATTTCAAAAACTATTTCATTGAAATAATGGAACAATATTTAAGAAATTACACAGAATTGAAAACAACAAAAAAGAGATAAAAACAAAAAACATGATAAAAAAAAATTAAGAGAGGGCTACATTTAATTTTGATCCTTGCGGTATTCCTAAGGTTTAGAACAATGACTGGCACAAAGTTGTAATTTAATAAATAGTGAAGAAATGAATAGAGAAATGAATAAATCAGCTCGTAAGTATTTATTTCAAAAGAGATGTCTGTGCTAGAAATAGAAATGTGGGATTCACTGGGCCACAAATGATATTTAAAATGCTAACACTTACAGTCAGAGTAAAGAACAAAAAACATACCAAGAAGACTGAGATGAGAAGTTAAGACAAAAAGCAAATCACTGCTGTTATTATAGATTTCACTTTCCCGACAATAATAATGACAAATTGCAAGCTCCACTGCCTCTGTCCAAGAACCACCCATTCCACTCTACTCCCTACCAGCCCCATAAACACACACACACTTTTATAGCAGGGGAAGGTCCAATGATTCATCTGCCGTGACCAATGCTGTGGCACATCCTGCTGTTCCCATGGTATCTTATACTAATACAAAGTCAAGTCTCCTGATTACCCCAGGGGCCACTAATTTCACCAGTGGTATGGCTAGTTCTCCCTAACCATACAACTTAAAAACATGAAAGTCAATTGCTGCAGTACCTCTATGGTCTGACATACAGGTCTGCCAGATTACTGTGAGCTCTCCAAGAGTGTGACAGGCAATAGGAGCTGTCTTCATGAATTATCCCTAGTGAATGTTGTTCCACAAGGTCAGATGGGAGAGCTCTCTGAGCATTTGCTCTTGTTGACACAGCAGGTAAGTCAAATATTCTACCAACCTAATTGAAACTTTGAAGGAACACTACAGAAGATGGCCTTGATGTTCTGTATTTTATATGAATTAATCTCATGCAAATAATTTTTTTTTTTTTTTAGGAATTCAGAAAGAATGAAGAGGGAAAAGTCAAACATCTCTCCCTTCCTCTTTCCCTTCCTTTCTTTTTCCCTTCTTTTCTCCCCGCCCTCTTGTCTCTGTTTTCCTCTTGTCTTCTCTCCCAAATAAACACACACACACACACACACACAAACACACACACACAAACACACACACAGAGTTCTAATCATAAAATACTACTGAATAGGGACTATGAGCAAGACATTTTGCAAAGAAACCCAGATAATTTATTTATTTATTTTTTGGTATAGGTGAAAACACAATGATGATTCAAATGCACACTTTGCCCTCAAGGAGCTTGGAGTGTACTAAACATGATTTTAATTCATATAAATAATTCTAGTTAGAATATGATCCAATTTAGAATGTTCTATGAGATATGTATGCATTATTAATATTTACTAAATATTTATTATTTACCAGACACTGATTCCAAGTATTTTAATATTAGTATATATTGTTTCACTTAATTTTTATCTCAATTATATAAGTTAGAGACAAACTATTATTATTCTTATTTTATCAACTGAAGAAACTGGGACTCAGATGTTTCAGTTGTTTGCTCAAGATTGTATAAATTGCCTAATATAGGGCATATTTAGAAGTTGATATAAGTAGGATGTCTTCATAGCTGTTGGGTGCATTATGCTGACCAAACTTCAAGGATCATGTGATATTTTTGTAGGAGGAAATGACGTTGAGTTCAGTTCCAAATGATGTTTTCTCTTGCCATATACGATATAGTCTAAAAGACACCTCAACGGTTATGATGAAACATTAGAAATTTACTCTTTTGTCAGTGAGAAATTGCTTTCTTTTTTTGCTTGAATTCAAATCAGACATGCATTTGTAAATTGGCAATAGCAATCTGATAATCCATCTCTGTCTGCATTAACTCTAACAATGATAGGGATAGTAGAAATAATGTATTCAAAGCCTACAGTATGACCTTAAAAAAAAGTAGCTATAATCATGTTTCATAAATAAAAATTATACCAGTGTATATTTTTCCATCTTCCTCATGTGTGCTGAAACTTTTGAGGTATTTAGTTTTCTATTTCTAAGGCTTTCTTTTGACTGTCAAGTTCCTCACTGGCCAGTTTTAGATTGTGACTTTCTATAGAAAAGAGCTGTGATTATTTAAAACCTTTTCCGCACAGTTCTATCCAGGATCATACACACGTAGCCCTCTTCATAACATCAGCTGCACTGATAAGAAGGGACGTCAGTTTGCTTTTCATTTCTTTTCAATAACATGCACCACTATATGCATGATACATTGTTCCTTTTTATAACTATTTTTTATACTGAAATAGAATTCTATGCATTCAAGGCCATACAGAAATCCCAAGCTTCACACAAAATATGTGATTAGGGGCCCAACTGTGCCTCTCCTTAGGTCTAACTTTGAGCCAGGACTGGGAATTACGATGTTATATGTTTATGAAGTATTCAACCTCCTCTGCTCAGAATAATTATTGGCTTCTGCAGTTATAGCTAAAGTTGATGTAGAGAATACACTTGACAAAAAAATTACACACAGGTGTCTGGATTTCTCCAGGGAATTTTGAGAGTATCTGCACTGCTGTGTGCCAAAGAGGCTCTGTAATGACTATCTTACTTTACCCTGACAACACCAGAAACAATGGCTGCAGTCTGACAGTCTCTGTAGAACTATCTCTAGCCATGTATCAAAAGGGTTTAAGATCAGTGAGTGACTCCTACATAGCTATGCATGGAATTCTATCACTTCCAGTGCTTTGCTTAAAGAATTTTGCTCAAGAGGAATAAAGTTTCTGTCTTTTTCTGTCGAGGCAGGAAATGTTTGCATACTGGTTTATTCACCGCTAGCAGAGTACCCACGCAAGTGAGCTGCTTTTTCTCTGCAATTTCTTCTGAGTGTGTGTGTGTGTGTGTACGAGCTTGTACACACACAAGCACACACGTATGTATATGTTTCCCCGCAGATAACCTCAACTCACTAGGGTTGCTGCCTGGAGGATCACAATGTGCTAACTTCTGGGCAGCTGCTCTGATGACCTTTCCAATGTAACACAGATTTCCTTACATACTGACAATTGCATTCTGGCAGCAGTTAAATTTAGATTCAGTGATACAACAAGGCACAGTTCAGCAGCCATTTATAAATTTTACATACAAACCCACACACAAGAATAGTTCCAACAGAGGAGAAAAAAAGAAATGAACGTTTTTATTCAGAGTTTCAGTGTCTGTCTAAAAGAATCTACTAAAAGAAAATAAAATCATATTTGTCTTGCTCTTGTCCATTCTCTTCCTTTTATAACAAATAGATTTAGTGTTTGAACTTAAGATATTTCCAGCAAACGTTCCACTCTAGATAACTTCTTAGTGATTCAAAGGAGAATCTTAGACAAGTTGTAACGTATCTTTGTATGTAACATTTTTAAAATCTTGAGTCAGTGATGTAAATAAAGACAGCCTATCAATATGATAATACAGATAGTTTTGGTGAAGCAAAGATAAATGAATCCCTCAAAAACAGATTGCTACATAAAATACAGATGATCTATTTAAATTTGATTTTCAGATAAACAGAAGATTTCAATGTTTAGTATAACAATGTTCCAAATATTGCATGGAGCACACTTTCACTAAAAATCCTTTTATCTTGAATTCAAATTAACGAGGTACTTGTACTATTTGCTAAATTTTACAAACCCCTATGAAGGCAAGTGAGAAGTACATACCTAAAAATCTTGCCAACCCGATACTAGTGTCACTATATTTAAACATCTGAAGTTACTCTCCTGTTTTTTTCCAGCTCCATAATATAAAATATTTAGAACAAATAAAAGGAGATGCTTCACTCAGCAGGCAGTCACCTTGTGAAATTCACTGTCACCATAGGTCACTGGGCTGAATAATTTTATGACCAATAATAACATTTGTCTGAATGCATGCTGAGAAAAGGTAATCAAATCTCACACTTTAGGGAATAAGTTGCTCATTGCAGAAATTGGGAGGGAATGACTTCCTGCACAATTGGCTAGGGGTATTATGAGGGTTACAGTCATTGTCAGAGAGACTGTCTGCCTCCATGAATCAGTACAGAGGCTGACAAACCCACGTATGTGGTCCTGAAAGTATATGCAAAATTCACTGATAGTAATGAAGATAATTGTGATGACAAAAAAAAAAATGATGCCCAGGTTTATTTTAAAATGGTAATTCATGTATCTATGGGGGAAAACGGTTAATTTGAGATTATTTTATATGATATGATCCAAATAAATATATTAATTTATGGAGCCTGTTTTTCCTTTTTGGGCCAGGATTATAGAAGATAGAAAGAGTGGGGACTGTTCACTAGCCTCCCGTCTTGCACGGGACTTCTGTCTTCCTTTAATCCCCACTGTATAAACAATCTTAGTTTTACAGCATCAATATAGGAAAAGATTATAATGCAATCTTAAATTATGTAAAAGAGGTGATTTTTCAAAGTTATGAAAAAGAAAAGTTGGCCTATTCTTTTTAGCTATCAGCACCTCTTTTTTTCTCTCCTTCTTATGAATCTAGACTTGCCATACTCTCTCTCTCTTTCTTTTTTTTTCTTTTTTTTTTTTTGTCACAAAGAAATACTATGATGAATGAAGTCATCCTGAAGTGAAATCAACTCCATTAGGTAAAGTCCTGTTGGGGAAGTCCTTGGGAGAAGGGGGAACAGGAGAAAGGCAGCAGTTTAGTGTCTATCAAATCATTGCATATATAAGATTATCTAATTCACTTACTTTTAAAGCTGCTACTAAATTTGGAACCTTTCAACTGTCTGTATCCAGGGATTTGATTAGATTGCTTAAATCTGAGAGGTGGCATAAATTGTGAGAAAAAAAAATGCAGGAGAAGGATGAGGAGATATTCTATCCTCTTCTCACATTCTGAAAGGTCATAGATAAGCCAAATTAAGCAAAAATAAATTGGTGACTTTTGATTTTTACTATTGTTACCAATTAACATTTATCATTGAATTGTAATTCAATACCAATACATCATTCAAATTGCAAGATGATTCTGAC
>CAUYRT010013664.1:0-31567 GCA_963574885.1 Lepilemur ruficaudatus
ATTTTTCCCCATTCAATATTATGTTACCTGTGGGTGTGTCATATATGGCTTGTATCATTTTTATGTAAGTCCCATCTATGCCTATTTTGTTAAGCATTTTTATCTCCTATTGCTTTGTGAGATCAATACCACTTTTTAAATTATTAGAATTTTTTAAATATACATTTAAATATATTACAACAAAAGAAGCTTAAAATATATCATTGCAACAAAAGCAAAATAAAAGTTCAATAAAATATACTGGTAGTATTTTATGATTTTAAAAGATTCTTAGAAACCAAGGAATGGAAGAAAACTTCTTTTGTTAGAAAGTAGAAATTAAACCTATCCCTGAATAAAAAGCAGTAAACCCAAAAGTCAATGGTAACATATTAAAACAGACCCTCAAAATTAAAGAGAGACAAGGCTAACCTACATCCTCACTGTCATATAATTTTGATTAAGCCTCAGTCTTCACACTGAGATGAGAGAGAAAATGACAGGAATAGAAGATAGAACAAATAGACATCCACGAACTACTGAAGAGAACCCAAGATAATAAATAAATGTGGTATAATTGAAAAGGGAAATAATAATTTTTAAAATGTAAGACAGTCTATGCTGTCATTTTAACACAGCAGAAGCTCTCCTTAGTCAATTTGAGAAACACAGTTTTTATCAATCACGTTCCTTTTCTTGGTAGCAGTCTTATAGGGGTTTTTCTTTTAAGATAAGAAAAAATAAACTTTTAGTAAACACATTTTATTAATTAATTAATTTATATTTTTTCTTCTCTAGACAAAATTAATCACCTTCTAAGCAAATCAAACAGAGATTTGCTTCCATCTACAATCACGTAGCAGAGTACTCATGTAGCACGTCTCAAAATGCGGTCTTGGACTGCCAGCATAAACATCACCTGGGGAATTATTAAACATATAGTAACTTATGGCCCACTCAAAATCTACTGAATCCAAATATTCAGTTTTAAAAAGTCTTCAGATAATTAAAGCACTTCTTTATTACATACTATACAAGAACTTGTGTGTATTTGTGTATTAATGAAGGTGAGAAAGCTTAAAACATCACAGATAAAAAATGAAAAGCCAAAGTGAATTTGTCTCTTTCTAATTTCCACATCTCTATTTCCTATTTATATATTGATTTATTTAGTTTAATTTTGTTAATTTTAATAAATTTAGGAGGTACCAGTTGAATTCCATTACATGTACACATTGTCTAGTGGTGATGTCTGGGCTTTTAGTGTACCCATCACCCAAATGATGTATATCATACCCAATAGGTAATTTTCCATCCCTCATCCCCTCTCATCCTCCCTCATTTTAAATTTGCAGTGTTCATTACACCAGTCTAATTATATTAGATGAGTTGCATATGATTTACACTGCAAAGACAGGTTGGCTACTTACGGTTGCTGGCCTATGGTTTGGTCATATTTGTTACAAAGAGAATCTCCTGCCTACAAAGCAAATGCAGTAAAAATCTATGTAACCTAGGATAGCTGATTCTATTGATTGAATAAACAGGACTGATTAAAAGACTAAAGAGGCAAGTGATATAGTGGGAGAATATATATCCTATACTCAACCAACAAATGACTTATCCTATATATATAAAAATTCCTGAAAATAAATGTGGAAAAGAAATATAATACAACAGAAAATGAACAAAAGGCTTGATCTGACACTTCAAAATGAGGAAATCTTAATGGTCAATAAGCATAAGGACAGGGGAGTGTAATATCGAGTTGGAAGAAAATTGATGGTTTGATCTCTTTTAGAACTTGGGCTCTAAACAACTGGGTGACCTGCCTCTGGATGTACTGACTAATCATAGCTAGAGGGAAAAAAATGGTCCACGGTCAACAGTTGATGAATATCTCTTGAATCTGAATATGACCCCCAAACTCTGATCACACTCAGTTTCCTCAGTCTATGCCTGCATTGTGACTCAGTCCTAGATCTCTGTCCCTTGAGTCAACATTTAGAAGATTTTCGATGAAGTATGATGTCATTTTTCAAACATCTTTACCTGTGGGCATCCCCAGAGGGTCTTTGGGCTTCATAAGACAATGCTTGCAAGCAGAAAGGAGAGTCTGAAAGATTCTTCCCTGCTTCTAGTCTTTTTCTTACCATTGACTTCATGGTGGAGTGTCACATTGACTTTAAGAAGGTAAGATACAATTCTACTTTTTCAAAATATATGACATAGTTTTCGTTACATGTCCTCTTTGTTTGGATTCTGAAGAAATGCACTGGATGTTAAATTAACAAAGTAAGCCGAAAGATGCCCTTGAAAACTGAGAATACTACAGAACTTTCAAGGAGAGACGATGTGCACATGTTGATGGGAGTGTGTGTCTGGAGAAGTCTTAGGAATTCTCAGCCAGAAATGCCCAATCTGGATGATATGTGTGAGAAGGGTATACATCTCAAATACCATGTAATTCCCTTTCTTTATTTCTGCTGGTAGCTAGACACATGACATTGCACAGTTATTATACCTCTCTAAGACTTTGTTTTCTTATCTATAAGATGAGCAAAATAACAACATAAATGAGAAAAATCTATATAAATCTTTTAGCAGAATGTCATATTACTATCTAAAAATTAAAATATAATAATATATAATACAATAAGTTTATGGATGTTTATCCTATGCATTTGAATTAAATCTCAATAGTGACTACCTCTAAGAAACAATGCAATCTTTAAGACAATTGTTAGACAAATGACAGAACACAAATGACAACAGTCTATTGACATAAGATTATTTTAGCCATAGCCAGCACAGGTTTGAGGCTCAGAGTTTTAGGAGTTTTAGGAGAAACTTATAAACACATAAGATGATGTATATTATGCTATTCAGTGCAGGTTTGATCTTTCTATTAAGTTACAAATATTTATTTTTAAGAAGCTATAGGTTCCCAATAACCCAGGTCCTTGGACAGTACTCTGTGTATTCACCCATTTAGGGGTTGTGAAGAAGAGAAAAATCTAGCAACAAAGCAGCCAATATGACCCAGAAACATGAAGAGATTATACTTTCCTATAAGCAAATGTTCTCTCATACTTCCAATATTCTTGGAAAAAAATCAACTTTGACAAGTAATTAAAAATGAGGGAGATTGTATGGATGATTAAATGGAGAATTAATAATTCCTAGATCATTAGAAAATGGGAAATAAAGGCTTTGGAAGAGATAGACACTCTCTTGAACCAATACTCAAGGAACAGTGTTTTGGATCTGTTAAAAAGGTCTAATATTTCTTATCGTTTGAGATGCACAAAATGAGGAACCTAAAACAAAATAAAACAAACAAGCAAAAATCACATACATGTTATATGATGGAATAGATGAAGTTTACCCTGAAGAATGGAGAAAACTATTCCTGTCTTCAACTTTGGGAAATAATATTCAATTTTATAAATAATTATGGGTCTACAACCAAATTGCACTTATGCTAAGAACTAGAAATGCAGTAGTGAACACTGCATAATTCCTACCCTCTATATTCTAATTGTGGGAGAAGACAGACATTAATCTAATGATAACAATAAGGAAAATAAGCTATTTTGTGTAAAAGGGACTAGATTATGTACTTAGAAAAGAAGATAGGATTTTTTAGAAACATTTATCGGCTCAATTCAAAGAAGAAAAACAATGTAAGTATTCAAGCAGAAGTAGAAAGCTTTAGGTAGTAGTTAATATATTAATACTGGTAGTAAGTTAGGATGTGTAAGCCAATTACAACCTATTCAGCATGAGTTACAGTGGCTTCCGTATAGGCAGGAGGGTAAGACTACATATTTTTTAAAGGTCCTTTTTAACTATAAGACTGAATAATTACAAACTTCCAGTTCAGCTATTACTTCAAATGTTTATCCTATAGAGATACATAGGTATGAATATATTTATGGAATAATTTATGAATCTCACCTCTAACCTACAATAAATGATGCCTTTCCCTTCAAGATTTTATTTTCCTTCATCAAGAAGTTTTTATAAAACTAAAATAAGAGAGCCATGAAATTGGAGACCTGGTTTGTGAGATTGGTACATGAGTACTTTCACGTGATCAAAAGATTATCTGGAATTGTTAAATATTAAAAGTCCAAATTACTTGAAACTTTAACAAATTGAAACACACGCCTGAAGGAGAAAGCAGGTCATATTCTTCTCATTTGTTTCTGTTTGGCTTTTTTTTTTGAGTCCAAACTAACAGTACAAACATAGACATTTGGCTTTAAGAAGTATCTACCTACCAGTCCTCTTAGTATCTGTGATGTACATTGTTTTGTACTAGAAAGGGATATCTTCTACCATAACTTCACTGAAGAAATCTCCAAGTGCATTGAGGCAACGTCTGGTTTAGTATCTTTCTGTGTGTCATGTCTCCTCTTAATGACACAAAATTCGAAGGTCTCAGATTCCTTCTAATCGGGATCCCTGGACTAGAGAAGCGTCACATCTGGATATCCATTCCTTTCTCGTCTGTGTACCTTCTTTCTTTCCTGGGGAATTTTACCGTCCTCTTCTTTATCAAGACAGAACAAAGCCTCCATGAACCCATGTACTATTTCCTTTCCATGCTCTCCATCTCTGACCTAGGGCTATCCCTCTCTTCCTTACCCACCACGCTGGGACTATTCCTATTTGGTATCCATGAAATTTATGCAGCTACATGCTTTGCCCAGGAGTTTTTTATCCATCTGTTCACAGTCACGGAAGCCTCTGTGCTGTCTGTAATGGCATTTGACCGATATGTGGCAATCCACAATCCTTTGAGATACAGCACAATCTTAACCAGCTCGAGAGTCATCAAAACAGGGGTTTTTCTGACTTCCAAGAATGTTCTTTTGATCCTTCCACTGCCCTTTCTTTTGCAACGGCTGACATACTGTCATCAAAACCTGCTCTCCCACTCCTATTGTCTCCACCAGGATGTCATGAAGCTGGCATGCTCTGACAACAGAATCAATGTGGTTTATGGACTCTTTGCGGCACTTTCTACTATGTTGGACTTGGTGTTTATTACTTTCTCCTACATTATGATTTTGAAGACTGTACTAGGAATCGCAACCCCCAGAGAGCAGTTCAAGGCCCTCAACACCTGCATCTCTCACATCTGTGCCGTGCTCATCTTCTATGTGCCCATGCTGAGTGCGGCAATGCTCCACCGTTTTGCCAGGGATGTGTCTCCTATGGCCCATGTGCTCATGGCTGATATGTTCCTTCTGGTGCCACCACTCATGAACCCCATCGTGTACTGTGTGAAGACCCGTCAAATCCGGGAAAAGATTGTGGGGAAATTTTGTCCAAAAATAAGCTGATCAAAAGAAAGAGAAAGGGACTATATGTATAAATAGATTGTTCTTGGGTTTAATAATCAGACAGAGCTCATAAAATGAATGGTCTTTGATATTCAATACCCTAAATACCCTTAACCTGCTGTGATCATGAGAAAGTTCAGCTCTCTGATTCTCAGATTGTATATATAAAAATTTGAGCCTTACAGGAAGACTGGAAGCTTCTATTTCCTGCTTTCTAGAATATGTGACAGTAAAATAATATGAAAAAAGTACCATATCTATGTCTGTCTTAGAAAAAAAAACCTGTTTCCTTACTTTCCTTCACTTTCTTAACAAATAAAAATCTATTAAGAGAAGGGGTAAATTGCTTCTTCAGGTTTTTTTAAGGTTCATGATAATGCAATGGTTGATTTATTTAATTCCAAAACACCCTGCACAGACTCAATGATTTTGAAATATGTATGTTAACTGTATATTTGGATATAAATTAAAACTATAAATGGTAAGTGCTATTACTCTGGAGTCTTATGAGTCATTATTACCAATTCCATAATTAAAAGAACCTTAAATGACTATATCTCCATTGTTTACGTTAGTGACCTTTGTAAAAAAATTACATTTATCTTATGTGCACATTATCACATACAGCTATTACTTTTTAAACTTTTTCACTGTTTATACATATATTTAACTCCCAGTTTTTAGAATGATGTAATTATAACCATGTTTCCGAAGAGCTTCTTTTTTATTTTTTAATTTATTTTTAATTTTTTTTAATTTCAGGATATTACAGGGGTACAAACATTTAGGTTACATATATTGCCTTTGCCCCACCTGAGTCAGAGCTTCAAGCATGTCCATCCCCTAGACAGTGCACACTTGCACCCATTAGGTGTGTACATACCCATCCCCTCCTCTCCTCTCCCATCTACCTGACACCCAATGAATGTTACTACTATGTGTGCACCTAAGTTTTGATCAGTTAATACCAATCATGGTGAGTACATGTGGTGATTGATTATATCAATTTGGCCACCACAGCGATGGTACATGTTGATAAACATCTTGTGCAAGTTATAAGTTTATTATAGATGTTCCTGAGAAGTAGAAATAAACTGTTTAAGTCTGAAGTGTGAACTTTTATTCGTCAGCCTCTTTTATGCCAATGGATTATTAAACAGTGAAATAAATCATACCACTATAATAAATGATAAACACTAGATAGGCATTGGCCTTTATTTCCTGCACACATTTTTGGGTTTACTTAATCAAATAATTTCATGTTGACCCCAGGCTACTTGCAGCCCTCTGGTTTCATTCATTTCACAGCTTTGGCAAAGTGTCTGATTTAAATGAATGAATAAATAAAAGTATATGGAAGGGCCAACATTGTCAAGTACAACTTCCACCACCAACTGAAGTTGGAAAAAGTTGGCTGTGGCTGCATGTTTGTATGCCAGTACATTTCATTTTATCAGTGAAGACCCTGCCTGCTGCCCTCTTTATGGCTTTTTTGGTATCACACTGGAAATCATTAAGGAAAGAGAGATGAGATATTACTAGTCATTTTTCAGATTTAGAAATGTGTTAAAGTGAGAACTGTATGCTCTGTACGTGTATCTCACATGCAATTAGATTAAGCTGCAGCAGAACCTGGAAGTACAAAGTGAAAATGTAGCAACCCATCATTTTGAAGTAGTTATTTATAACATGTTGTGAAAAAATAAAACATCTGGGACAGATTCTAAACTGGTTGGGAAACCAAGACAAGTGTAAATTAGGTCCAGTCTTATTAAACAAGGATCGTGGTCACTCTACTAATTATTTTAATAAGGTGTTTACTGAGAATCAATTAAGTATCAGCTATTCTGTTCTGATATTTATTTCAATTGTTTAAATCAATCTTGAAAGAATTCTTGATATAGATGTTGGTAGTGCAAATGGGTTGGTAAACTATGTGATGGTATTAAACTGACATTTACAGTATAAATTTCAGAATTATGATGCAAACCACATGTGTCCTAGGGAGAACACACAAAGAACAGTCAATAGTAATTAAGAAACCTATAGTTTCAGACCGAAGGCTGAGGGGAACCCTCCTTCTCCCTAAACTCAAACCAAATCAGGCCAGCAGTTAACAGCTAAGAATGCCTGGTAGTACTGGGATATGCATTAAAAACAAAACAAAGGGAGAAGCTCCTTTTTTTAAGACATAAGAAAATAATCTCAGAAAGATGAAGTAATTTGCCCATAGTCACAGGGTCACATGGCTATAAAGTATCAGAGATAATGAAATCAGCTTTATATTTTATTCGAAACTGAATCATCTCTCTCCTCTCTGTCTAGGTTGCTCTCACTCTCTTTCTCTCTTGAAATATTGGTCTTTAGTTCTAGCTAGGTCTTTTTGAACCAGTTCACAAGATGATATCCATAACTAGAAATATCCTAAAATTTAGAAGTTATCCCTTGCCCACAGACAGGGGATTTCCTCCTCCTAACGCTTGATTTGTGTACCTCATTGCTCAGATATTGTGTTTTCTCAGTCTCTTGTGGCCTCCATCCTCAGAAAGAGCTATAAGAACTCTTCAGGGAGTTCTCAGCCTCTGGAAAGGCCCCTGAGGAGAAGCTTCTGGGCTCTTCAAAAAGACTCTGAGTTTTAAGCAAGGATTATTTTTTTAGCTGAGCCACCATCCAACTGGACTTCTGGATGGAAGTATACTCTCCAAGCCCTTTTCTCTCCAGCTGTCAGTGCTCAGGTAGGTATTACAAACAGAATCCCACAGAGGATGGTCAGAACACAGAGATAACTGGGCACATAGAACTAGGGCCATACATTGAGCTCTCCATCATAGCTGCTTGCTAAATCCCACATCTTGTCAATCAAGGAAAATTTGAGTGGTGGATGGACTCGGGATAGGAGACTTGTGGTTCTAGTCCCAGCTTTGTCACTGTGTGTGATCTTGTAAAAGTCATATTCATTATTTTGTTTAATCCCTGCTGCCACTCATCTCTTTACTCATCATTTTGAGCTAGAGTTCCTTGACCTTCAAAATTGAAATTGTAATCTCTACCTTCCTTACCTTAAAATTGTATTATGGTAATTAAATATTAAAGTGAATTTGACAGCACTTTGTAACAATCTAGCTCTATACTTAGATAAGGTCATGATTGTCTTTGGGAATAATTTTTCAGACTGTCACCAATGCAGATGTTGATAATAGTAAACAACTTTGTATGAAATTATATGAGGAATGCAAGTTAGAGGGAGTAAGAATGTCATTGAGATCACTACTCAGACCACCTCTTCTCTGTCTCCTTCATAGACTCTAGGATGCTATTCCTTTATTCCAATAAGTTAGAACTCAAGGGAGGATCATGTCTCATGTAGTCTAGTGAAGGAATCAGCTGACACTTCTCTGATCCATTGATCCAAAGGTGAGTGTCATTGAGAAGGAAACCAAGAGTAGCTACACTAAAAATCATTGTGCTTAATCTCTACCGCATCTCCTCCCTTTTCTGTCCATTCATTCATACATTTAATTCAATATTTATTGAGCAAACTTTATTAGGCTCCATATCTGTGCCACAGTTGCAAGCTCTAGTGATACAATAATTCCAGTCGTCAAGTGTTTTTCATGACTTGCTTTTATCTTTTCTTTCCCTCCTCGCCCCTTACACCCTTGCCCCTTACCCATATCCAGAACATAATATGCAAGGAATATATTTGAAGGTGAGAAAATAGCCGGGATGCAATACTATAAATGCAGCTTCTCACTAAGTAGGCATAATGACTCTTCCCTGTCTGGAGACACAGGGATGCAGTGGATGACCTCTGAAGGTTCTTGTGTTTCTCAAACTCTCTGAAATGTCTCAGAGCGAGATGGATAGAAACAAGCTTCACTGAGAGTCTGCTGGCTGAAACGACACACATATATTTAAAGTTGTGGTTGCATCTCTCTTTTAGTGATGGGAAATTTCTCCTTCTTTATTGTTATTCCTTTTTAAAATTCTGTTGCCCTTTTCTTCCTCAATCAATGCACTCAATCTCAAAATCTTTGTCTCACTGCCTAAGCCACCCACAGCCTGCTCTCTAAATCCTATGACACCCACTTTTCTTTCACAGCCCACCTCCCCTCCAAGTCTCTGCTTCTCTTCATTTCTTTCTCTTTCCTTGCCACCCCTTTCTATATCCTCTTCTAGCTTCCCCTTTGGAATCATGAAACTGGAAGGGTTTTATTATTATATTAATTATTGTATTATCTTATTAATGTTTGTTTTAATTTGAAATGCAAGTGGCAAAAGCTGGGCAGGAAATTTTGGTCTTTCTTTATCCTTAGCCCTTCAAAGTGCCACTGCCTTACTGAGAGAAAAGAAGCTTTTTGAAAAAAATTCTCGACTTCCTGTCTTTCTTCCTTAAAACATCCTGATATTTTTACCCATATGTAGATTTTCCCTTGGAGGAAAATTACACAAAATATAGACTTTTTATTTATTCCTCCTCACCCACCGATAATGTAAGCACTCATAATCCATTTCCTGCTTATTGAAACAGTCTCTGAAAAATTAATGATGACCTCACCACAAAAAGTGTAATGTCTTTTTGAAAACTCTTATCTTACTTTATCTCTTTTTTGTAGTCAACAGTGGTGACTTAATTTTATTAACATCATATACTACTGTTTTCATCCTGTGTCTCTGATTCTCCATTCTCTGTCTCTTTTCCAGTTTTAATATTATGTTCTACCCTCATTTAAAAGTTTTCAGTTTTATGAACTGAGTTCTTGTCTCCTTTTCACATTACATCTTCTAGCAATTTTCTCCATACTCATGGCAGATAGTCTACAACTCAAGCCGTGATATAAGCGAGTCCAAAGATCATTTAATATCCTCCAGACACTTTCCTTAGGAATTCCTGTTTACACTTACATCTAGCATACCCTAAACTGAACTTGGTCCTTAAAACATGTTCCCTCTCTAATGTTATCTATCTTGGCTAATCTCATGTTATTCATATAATGGAAATAACTATCCATAGACTTGGCAAAGTAAAAACCTCACGGGTTTTTTTCATTTTTTTTTAATTGTCAGATTCTTGTAGCAGCTATGTGCTATGCAATAGTAGCAGGAAATATGGTATAAAGACCAATGACATAGGCTCTGTAGTATACTGTCAGGGGTTTGAATTTTATTCTCAAGCCTGACTACTCTGTAACCTTACCCAGGTGACTTTACCTCTCTGTGACAATTTCTCACCTGTACTATGCTCCTAAGAATAGATCTTATATGATAGAATTTGCTTCAGAGTTTAATGATGTAATACACATTAGGCATTTAGAAATATAATAGGTACATAATATATTTAATAAATGTTATCTATTTTAAGCTTTTTATGCATGTAATAAACAATGCACTGGTCACATTGCACTCACATACATAGAACACAATAGAGAATTTTTTGCAATGTAATTATATAAAAGTTCTGAAGGCAGAACAAAAGAGAACCCAGTTCAGATATTACAGGAACGGATCTATTACCAATCCAAGCCCCAGAAGCATAGCTCTCTCTGAGTGCCTTCAGATCTAGTTTCCTCATTCTAAACTAAAGATTAGACATGTTCCCTTATAATTTCAGGTTTCTTTTCTTTTCTCCTTGTGCCTCAGACCTGATGCTCACTTCTTCTGCATCCCTATCTCTACCTCCTGGCCTAACCCTCCTGATACTGGAGATACACATCTGTCCTGGTGTTTCTCTCAGAACTAAGCCCCAAATCCCCCTTTCCTGTAACTTTGTTTTTTAAAGTCCCAGATTCTTCTAAGATGTTCCTCAGTTCTGGGCTTCAGATTTGCCCACTACCACTTCTCTCCTAACCCATCAAAAGCTGTTATGCAGATGCAGGAGAGGCATCATTCTGGTCACATGTTATGAGTTCAAGGAGTTCAACAAACATTTGCTAAACACTTCCTCTGGTCCCCCCTGTAGGCTAGGCACTGTGAAATAAAACAAAATCCCCAGGCAAATTACAAATACATTTGAAGGCACATTATATATACCTGATTAAAGCAGACAGTCATGTAAAGTGATGTGTACTACCAATCTTCCGTAATATATGACACAAATTCTGAATACTCCACTGATTGAATTGGAGAATTTTTTAGGGCAGAGCACATAAAAAAAGAGCCATCTTAGATGACTTCATTGAACCTCTGAGGGTCCAATACTGGTGGACACACCACCATTAAGCTAAATCACACAACATTCATGAGCTATAGTAATCCACTATAAAAGTCCCTTTCCTAGACCCTCTAGAAAAGGCTAATAGATCAAGACCCCCAGATCCTTCCCATGTGATCTGCAGACCCATGTTGACTTAATGGTCCTGGAAAAATTAGGTGAGTAAGAATTCATCCCTGTCATGCTCCAGGAATCTCATTCTATATTACAGGTTGGTAAATCCAAGATTGTAAAGCTATGATAATCCCTTATAATAACAGCCTCCAAAAATCCACTTTCTTCCTGACGGGCTTTCAAGGCGTGGAACATCTCAATGGCTGGATCTCTATTCCCTTCTGCACGATCTACTTGACAGTTATCTTGGGGAACCTTACCATTCTCCATGTTATCCGTACTGATGCCACCCTCCATGAGCCCATGTACTATTTCTTGGCCATGCTGGCCCTCACAGACTTGGGCCTTTGCCTTTCCACACTGCCCACTGTGCTGGGCATCTTCTGGTTTGATGCCAGAGAGATTGGCATCCCTGCCTGCTTCACTCAGCTCTTCTTCATCCATACCTTATCTCTAGTGGAGTCATCAGTTCTATTGTCCATGTCCTTCGACCGCTATGTGGCTATTTGTAACCCACTGCGTTACTCCACAGTCCTGACACCTGAGCGTATTGTCAAGATGGGGCTAAGCTCAGTGCTCAGAAGTGCGCTCCTCATCCTCCCCTTGCCTTTTCTCCTTACGCGCTTCCAATACTGCCACTCCCATGTACTGGCCCACGCCTACTGTCTGCACCTAGAGATCATGAAGCTGGCCTGCTCTAGCATCATTGTCAATCACGTCTATGGGCTCTTTGTTGTGGCCTGCACAGTGGGTGTGGACTCCCTGCTCATCTTTCTCTCGTATGCCCTTATCCTTCACACTGTGCTGAGTATTGCTTCCCACCAGGAGCGACTTCGAGCCCTCAACACCTGTGTCTCCCATATCTGTGCTGTGTTACTCTTTTATACCCCCATGATTGGCTTGTCTCTTGTGCATCGCTTTGGTGAACATCTTCCCCGTATTGTACACCTTCTCATGTCTTATGTGTATCTGTTGGTACCACCCCTCATGAACCCCATTGTCTACAGCATCAAGACCAAGCAAATCCGGCAACGTATCATTAAGAAATTTGAGTTTGTAAAGTCACTTAGGTGTTTTCAGCAGGATTAAGTTAGAGGGAAGGGAAGAAGGTTTGGGCATAAAGCCCACAGGTACATTTGGTTTCAACCATGCTATGGCAAAACAATAAACTACTGAATATCAACAAAAAGGTAATTACCTGCACAGCATACAGACATTATAATCTGGGAAGAGTTAACTAACTCTCTGTTTTCCATTTCTTCAACTGCAGAATGAGCATGGAAGTAATTATGATACCTTCTTTCTTCATTGGGATATTGTGAAGATTAAGTGAGATAATTCATGTTAATCCCTAACATAATAATTGACAAATATATAATTCTCAAAAAATATTAACTATTTAATGTTATTATTTGAGAAAATCCAAAAGAGTACATATGTTTCATACTTCAATTCTCTGGTCAGTGGAATTTGATTGATGATTGATCTTTTAAACTTGTATTTTAATTTATTTATTTTTGTTACTATATTATAATTATAATTTTTATTTATTGACAACATATTTGCACATATCCATACCGATGTCCTAAGTAATGCCCTTTCATGACAGAGCTTACTAAGTACATACCCACAAAATTAAAAAAAGGAGCATAAAATGCCCTGGGAGTTTGAGGGAAGGTATCAAATTGAAACAATGAAAAAATATTCGTGGATAATCCTCAAAAGAGATAATAGAGGTTGAGGGTTATCACCTACCATCCGAGTAACTAGTCAAGCGACTTGATTTCTTCCTTCACTATTACATATATTACAGGGGTAAAATGGTGGGAGAAAAGTATGTGTTATTTTGTATTTATTTTCAGGATGTTTCTCTAATCTCTGTGTCTAGCACTATCAAAGCACACACGTGTGCACACACACACTACTGTTGTTCTTTCTGAGTGTATTTTGATGTCTCTGTGTGTATATCTGCTGTACCATGCTTGTTTGTGTTGGTACATATTCCCACTGAGCCAGTTTTTATAAATGCATTGCTGTATGTTAGCACATATGTCCAGATGCATAAGGAGTGAACCGTAACACTTTATATATTCATGTAGGTAGACATGTCCTAATCTAGGACTTTACCTGGGGTCATGGGAAGAGGAGAGTTTTGGCTCAGAAATTTCTTCTCTTTCTAGTTACCTCGGCCTGACACTAGGTAACAAAAATGAAGTCATTGAAAGAGAAACAAAAAGATAAAATATTTCACCATGAAGAGGAAGAAACTATAACTAGTAGTGCTATAAGAAATTTGACTACATAAAAATGACCAGTTTTATAACCTTGGATTTCCTGTGAAGAAGACACCAAAGAAGAGAACTATAAACATAACATGAGCATATGTGGATATGAACACATACAAAGATATACTTATATTTACACAGTGATATAAATGTTTCAAATAGGTAGATTCAGACAAATATACATCTTAATTGAATAACAAATTCTGAGAAGACACATATATTGAACAAAAATGCTTACATATTTTTACAAATGAAATCAAACATCTGCACATGCATGATTTTATGCCCCAAATTATAAACCTCTTATACCTATACTTTTTCTCAGTGAAGTGTTTCTATGTTGGATAAAGCCACCAGCCTTTGGCCAATGTATAGCTGTATATCTCACTGATCTGCCATTCTCATTTATTTATTTTACTTAATGTATGTTTTACAACCTAGCCCACGTACCTATTCTGGTTCTCTTTTGGAAGAGCCTGCATGTCTCTGTCTTTGCCAGACTGAAGCCCTAAGTCAGGATCTGAGGCAACATGGATTGTACTGAAGGCCCCTGTACTAGGCCAAAATTGTGAGTCTTGGAAGAATATCTTTCACAGAGTTCAAAGAAGACAAGTACTCCATGCATTTGTCATGAGAGTATAAAAGCCCTGCAAGCTGCTTCTATGCTTTCTGCTGTTTTTGGATGTACCTTCTCTACTAACTTGTTACTCAGCTCCTGAAAGATTGTTTAGAAATCAAAACAAAATCTAAATAACTATGTATTGTTTGACTTCAAAGATTAGCTTTCTCTAGATTCACAAAATTCAATAAATATTCACTTATCTCCACAATTCTATGTTTAAGAAAAGACTCAAAGATGAAGTCTGACGTCTGTGAGTAATGATAGTAGCTGGATTTATTTACTATTAGTTTTATTTTCTGGATTGAAGCATACTTTCAAAATTGTGGTAGACTATTAGAGAAAAGATTGCATTTCACATATTAAATATTGTATAGAGAATCATCAACATAAATAAGCCATAAACATAGGTAAAATTTGAATCTAACATGGAGGAATTTTCATAATGTAATTCTGCCCATTTGGGCCTGAGGAATAAACCCAAAAGTCCTTGGCAGAACTTCACACAGCACATGGCACTATGTTCAACCATTTTGTGCTCACTTTGTATTTAATTGCGTCATCGTCACTGTTGTCATAAAGATCATAATTTCTCATAACACTCTAAGCACCTACTATATCTAGGCCCTCATACCAAAAAATTAAGGTTTTCCTTCTGTGTCAAAACGTGTTTATGGGAGGCCACCCCATCCTGAGGCATGTGAATTTGGGGAAGAGCTCGATCTCCAAATATCAGTGGTTAGAATAGGACTTAGGTTGAAAGGAATCAGGCTGGAAGTCAGAGAAATAGTCATGGCTCAATCAGAAGTGCACTGGGGATGAGATGATGTGGAGGAAGCTGTAGCAAACAAAATGGCACAGAAGCTTCTCTCTTTAGAGAGCTGTGAACATGAGTTTTCCCAAAGTAGGAAGAGAAGCCACAGGAGAAAATGGTAGACAAATTGAGGCCAGAGAGAAGATAGGAAAGAGGGAAAGGCAAACAGAAAGAAGAAGACAGGGAGGAAGAGAATAATAAAAGAGAAAGGCAAGGAGAGAGAGAGGAAAGCAGCTATGTTCAGTCTAACGGCTTGTCTTATGCCCCCTCAGTATAAATACACACATTAATATCTACCAGGGTGGTTGCAAATATTAGTGGAAACAATAGCTACTGCTTATTGACTGCCTCCCATACGCCCAGAATTTCATGGTGGCTGTGGTTAATCATTACAATTACTCCGCAGATTGTATTTAATTATCCCCATGTTACATGGGAGAAGAGTGGTGCTGAAAGACAGCAATTGACTAGGAGCAGGGGTGGGAGACAAATCCAGGTTTCATGTATTCTAAACTTGGGTCTGTTTTCAATGTACCCTCCTGCTTTTAAGCTGTCATGTTCTATAAAATATGGTAAAGGACACAAGACTGTACACATGTAGGCATGAATGAACCACTGTGTGCAAAGAGCTCTGTGCTTATGGAAACATACTCATGGATTCAAGGAAGCAACAAAACATTCCCCCCTCCCATTCACACAAGCAGTTACAGATGGCCTACCTCTGGTTCTACTAGATTTTCATAACAAGAAAGAGATTTAGTCAAGGCTTGGCAAGGATGTGAATGATATTGAAACCCAAGAGAAGGCTTAGGTTTCTTAAGTGTGACCACAAAGAGCTCTTATAAAAAAGGTGCTATAAAGACGGAAATGTACGTAACTGTAAAACATAATATCCTGTTCCCCACCTCTTTGTCCATCTCTGACCTAAGCCCCATTCTTCACCCTAATGAAGAAATCACACAGTGGCATAATGTGGTCTGCAAAGCCCTAAGAAGCCACACTCCAACCCTTCACATCTGCCTTTCATGAATGCATTTTGAAACATAAATCTGAAATTTGATTTTTTTCTTTAAAATAAGGAAATTAAGAATATGATAAAAAGAGAGAGAAAGAAGGCAGATTCTACTATAAAGAGTTTGCTCTCTCACAATGCTGGGTAATCAACTTGTCAGATCTTCGCCAAATGGGAACTAAGGGGAGCGGATTTGGGGAGCTATGTGGAGAGAGCAAGGGTGGTCAGATATGAGATACTGAATTCTAGTGCCAGAGCTCCTGAAAACAGTAAGGCAAGAAAGGAAATCTAGGCATACCATCAAAGGCTCTGTGACCTCCTTCACCAGCTTGGTCAGCAAGTATATATTGAGAACCAGTTCAATGCCAGGCACTGTCCTAGGCATCTATAAAATGAAGGGAGTTCATTGTCTGCAAATTTCATGGGGCTTCAGGAGTATCAAATGTTGTAGATCTGGAAGTGCTGGGTAAGTGAAAGTACATGGCTTGCACATTAAAATATTAATACATATTATTCTCAAACTTTAAAAATTCATTACTTTTATTTTCATTATAATCATAACCATAAGAATTTATTTGTAAAATAAAAAATAATAAAATCCATTATTGAAATTTTATTATATTTTTGTCAAATCTGTTCCTTTTTATAAGAATTAATTTAATTTCATATTTAAGTTATTTCAAAGAGAGAGAAAGGAGAGAGTTAGAGAGAGAAAGAGAAGAGAGAAGAGAGAGAAATAGTAAGAGATTAGGGAGGGGGAAGAGAGAAAAAATTGCTTTCAAGGTTTAATATATATGTGTTAAAACCTGAAGGAACCAATGAGTATATAAATGAGTACAGTCTTATTTTTCTAGCTAAGATTTTTCCTGAAGAATAGAGATTATTTATCTCCATTTTATGTGCTCTACATTCTTGTCTCATTCTCACAACATCATTTTATTATATGCAAATTATTAATTTGTTATAAAATATTTGTTCAGCAGCTGAATAAACGTGTGATAGGACGTGTGGATAAAGAGGTGGTGTAGACATTAAAGAGGTGATTAAGTTAAAATGAGGCAGGTAGGGTAGGCCCTAATCCAATATAACTGGCAGCCTTGTAAGAAGGGTAAATTTGGATGCCCAAAGAGAAAACAAGAGTGCACACAGAGAAGAAAGGGCTTATGAGGACATAGTGAGATGTTAGTCATCTGTAAACCATGGAGAGAGGCCTCAGGAGAAACCAAACCTGTCAACAATTTAATCTTAGATTATTCTGGCCTTTAGGATTTTGAAAGAATAAATTTCTTCTGTTAAGCTACCTGGTTCATGGTATTTTGTTATGACAACTCCAGCAAATTAATACAAGTAATGTGTTTTGAAACAAATCCCAGACTAAAAGTGAAAAGGTACATTAAATTATAGAGGGAATAAAAAATATGGAATCAGAGTTGAAAACAAATCATAAGGACAAGGATATATGAAAATTACTAAACCTCTGTGGTTGTCACAAATGTCAAAGTTTCTGATTCTGTCCTGCAGAGATGTGGCCCAGAAGTCTGCATTTTAACAAGCATCACAGGAGATTCTGACCTAGGTCATCCAGGGACTGTAATTTGAAAAACACTGTTTTGTAACACTTAAATGTATAACATGCTTAACCAAATATTACTGGAATATAGCCAGAAGAGGAAACCTGCCACATTCTAAAGAGATTAGGACAACGAATTGAAATAACCTCTTATGAATGGTTTGGGGACTCTGGGAAATCCCTTAATATTTGTATCTTTATACTCCCAGGAGAGATGCAATAAGCTGAATACTAATTATCTAGGCAATGAAAACACTGAAATGCCTCTCCATATCTCTAAAATCTTTTCTCTATCAGCTCTCCCAGGGCCCAAAAATGGATGACTAACTCTTCATATCCTTATATTAATATATAAAACCTCCGTTTTAGCTTTAACTACCTGTTGCATGGGCTCACCCACTAGGGCATAAGAATTGACTAGTTTCTTCAATTAGCTCTTTGGCATCTAGAAACAAAGGGCTGAGTTCTGAGCAGATCAGAGAGAGGAAGAGGAGATGGAGTCTCTGAGTGTAGATGGAGCAAGAGAATACAGGGTTACCTGGGGCACAGAGAATAACCATCAACACCATCACTGCGTCTCCAAGATCCTGGCCTGACTTCCTTCTTTCGCTTAGTGATGGGAAAAACATTAAATTTAAAAGGCCCTTTTTCTTGCTGATTTTCTTAAGTTCTATATAGGCTCTAGTTATTAGCCTTTTGTTGGATGTATAGCACGCAAATATTTTCTCCCATTCTGTAGGTTGTCTGTTTGCTCTGATAATACTTTCCTTGGCTGTGCAGAAGCTTTTTAATTTGATCAGGTCCCATTTATTTATTTTCGTTGTTGCTGTGATTGCCTTTGGGGTCTTCTTCATAAATTCTTTCCCTAGGCCAATGACTGTAAGAGTTTTTCCAACATTTTCTTCTAGAATTCTTATGGTTTCATGCCTTAGGTTTATGTCTTTTATCACAGTGACCATCAATACATGAGTGGATTAATAAAATGTGGTATATGTATACCATGGAGTATTACTCAGCCACAAAAATCAATGGTGAGCTAACATCTCTTATATTATCGTTGTTGGAGCTGGAGCCCATTCTTCATAGTGAAGTATTACAAGAATGGAAAAACAGGCACCAAATGTGCTCACCATCAAATTGGTACTTATTGATCAACACTTATATGAACATACAGAAGTAACAGTCATTGGGTGTCAGGCAGGTGGGAGGGGAGGAGGGGATGAGTATATTCACACCTAACAGGTGCAGTATGTGCTGTCTGGGAGACGGACATACTGTAGCTCTGAGCCGGGCCATGCAAAGGCAATATACATTACCTAAACATTGGTACCCCTGTAATATTCTGAAATAAAAAATAAAAAAAGTACCAGAAAAATTTGAAGAAAGATTTTTTTTTCTTTATTGAAGTATAGTTTGTGAATCGTGCCTTTGCTCCATTTTGAGTGTACAATTAGATGATTATTGGTGGATTTGCCAGGTTGTACAGCTGTTCACATGAATCGGTTTTGGAGGGTTTCCTTCCCCCATTGAGACCCCTAATACCCTTCCCCAACTACATTTCAAGAAGGCTTTTTGATATTGATAAATTTAGGGTTGTTTTTCGATTGATGCACTATCCCTTTGAAGTCAATTTTAACAATACTGAGTTGACAAAAGAGTTAATTAATTTAATTTTAACAGTCATAATTTTGAAACTGATACACACATGCTTCAAAGTCAAATCAATGCTTTACAAAAAGATACGCCAGTTTTGTCAACGTGGATATAATTATTAAAAAAATTATTCTTTTTGGTAATTGATTTGGTTATCACACATCTTTAAAATGTGTTTGAAACAACTTCAGCATGTGAATCTACTTTTTCAAAAGTAAATTTTATGAGATCAAATATATCCCATGAAAATTAAGTATCTGAGTTATGTTATAAGTGTAAAATACATCAGAAGTATGGAAGACATTGTACAAAAAAACTCACTAATAATTGTTTATGTTTGTTTCATGTTGAAGTGATACTAGTTTGGAAATAATGGGTAATATAAAGGATAGTATTAAAATTAAAAAAATTAAAAATTAAAAAAATTAAAAAGCCCTTTTAAAATTCACATGTGGTTATATATATCTAACATGCACACTATCGCATCCAGTGTGCATAAACTGGAGTTATGCTGTATCACACAAAACACTGTCAACAACACCCACTCTGCTTTCCTGAAGTTGTGGAGTTTGTTCAAAACTTTCATCGTATCCTTCAGCAGTAGCAGAAGTGCACAATGTCCTCTGGGCTCCCCATCTAGGCATCTCATAAAACCACTCTCCTCTCCTCTTTTTCCCTTATCCCCAGGGTATGAGGTAATGAGGTCCAGGGAGCCAGTCCTGGTAGGGACTTGATTAAAAATCCTTGAAATGGTCTCAGTAGGCAGTTGCATAAAAATCAAGGATTTAAACTTCCATCTTCCAGTCTCTCCATACTTCCCACAACCTCTAGTTTTTAGTCTTGGTATGTAACAAATCAATATAGGAGGCAGGTGTTTGATGCTGAGTGTGGAGCCAAGAAGAGATCCCAGGAGGCTCAGCCTGAGCTTTGGAGAGAGAGATGAGAGAAGGGACTTTGGTCACAGAAAGGCTGTAGAGGGTGCCTGCTAAAGATGGCAACTGCTGAAGTAAGACCTTGCTGGCTTCATGGGATCCCAGGTCTGATCTTAGCACTAGCTCAGAAAGAAGACAGCAGCTTTCTCTTCATTTGCTTCCTTGGTTACCTGACTAGAGAGCTGCCTCTGTATGGTAACAGCAGGAATATTGATGAGACCCAGAGAGACAAGCAAGCTAGGTGGGCAAAATTACAGTGCAGGCATGAGATGAGCTCAGTTATTAAGGGTTTAGCATCTATCTCTTAGTTTCATATACAGGTTAGTTGAATCAGGAGGTATCTCCAAGAAGCAAATTGATAGATGGGTAGGAATTAATCTGACCTTCTGGGAGGAAAGCTTTTCTGTGAAATAAAAGGACATTTCCCTGAGCGATCATAGAATATAAATAATAGAGTCAGAACAGCCATTGAACTTGCTTAAATCCCTTCAGGAAGTAATCTCCAAGCAAAGCAACTTGGGGCAGAAAGGATATGGGTTAAATCTATCCCCCCATCTCACCCTACTCTGGAATAGTGCTTTAGTACTGGTCAGGGATAACAAAGTCCTCACCAAACCTGATAATGGATAATCTGAAGATCTTTATTAAGAAGCACATACTACTAAGATCTCTCTGTCCATCAGGCTAAAGGTGATCTTTCCCAATCAGATATCAACTGGCTTAATTATTCTTGAGTATTCTAGATTTTCTTGTATTTCCAGGTCCTCTCCCCGAACCTGTTCTCATCATTCTTTCTCTGATTCTTATCCTGCCCTACCCCTGACCATGTGAAGCACAAATTCCAATCCCAAAGAGAGTCTGTCTTGAGCTTATGGCAAACAGAGGCGGGAAACAGACTTTTGATATTTCTCCATATATTTTGACATTTAACCTCCACCCATTTCAGGCAGCCTTAATTTAAACAGTTATCGGCATTCGTTAACCTTAATTTTTCCAAATTTTTAGTATGTGCTTTGGAGCTCCAGAGATCTAAGTTTGAATTTCAGTTCCAGCACTGATTGGCTGTATGACTTTAGGCACATGATCAAATTCTCTAAGTTTCTCTTTTCTCATTTGCAAATTGAGGGAATAATACTAACTTGCAAAGTCTTTTTAAAGTCTACATGTGATTATTTTTGCAATGTTCCTGATACAGAGCCTGGCAAATAATAGATGCTCACCAGGAATTATATTTCTTTCTTCTTCACCACCCTACTTCATTTTAGTGTGAAAAATATTTTCTGCCTTATATTATATATTAGGTTTTATATTAGTTATATACTAGATTACTTCCATCTTATGAGTTATATTGTTAACCACTATGTAGCTTGTCTATCTCTGACAGGTAAGTTTATGACAGCTCTTCTGAATTCACTTTGATATGTAACATGGTAAGCCTAATCACGGCTACAGTAGAAGCTGAGGAGCACAGCACGAGCACCAATCTGACCTTCAAATGAATAGTGAGTTAATGACACTGGCTATTAATGTCACTAATATTCAAAGTGACAGAGGAAATGTCTGTGTATTATGTTTATGCATATTTCTCCAATCTACTTTTTTATTAATTTAGCTAGAGTCACCACTGTTTTTAAAGGCCTATTCAGCTAGCTTCTGCTAATTGATGCTGAATTATTCTCTGTACGGGAAGAAAGTGTAACAGCTAGATTTTAGAGCCCAAAATCTAGAGGAAAGTCAGATGTTGGTCATTTACTATTTCTCTTATTTTAGACATGTTAATAATTTCCTTGAAGCTTCTGTTTCCTCATCTATAGCATCATGCTATCAACAGAAAATTACTCACAAGGGTTTTCTTAAGGAGATGGAACATGCATCAAGTTACTGATAGCTAACTAAATAAAATTTAACTCTTACTTATGCAAGGAAAAAAATTCTGAGCAACTGCTATATACCAGAGCATATTTTAGGCATTGGCTTTATGGAGGCAAACAAAGCAAAACTCCTACTCTTTTTGAGCTCACATTCTAGTGGTATTATTAATTGAGAATGAAAATATTATTGTTCTGAAACTCAGGAGGCCTAAATTGGCATGTGAAACTCTGCCCAGTGACTAGACTCTCCCGAACCTTCATATCTTCATCTGTACAAGAATAGGTCCTCCCAGCATCCCTGCCCTATGTTCTGTGGACTCTCCTGGACTCAGCTTTGTAATGGGGGATGTGACCATGTGTGGCAGTGCTTCAGTCTCTCCTGCTTCCTAGGTCCACAGTAGTTGAATTTCTGGACTTCTGGAAAATGCCAATTACTGACTGACAGAAGGGTCGGGGCTTTGCCTTCTTGCTCTAGCAACCAGGAATAGCTTCACAGACATCCAGACACCCTCCAGTTCTCTCTGGAATTCTGTGACCTGAGCAGCATTTATGAACTATCTGGACAAGGCTAAGCTTCTACATCAGGAAAAGAGGAAGAGATGGTTAGTGAAGGTTGGTCTATGTCTAGGATTAGGGCTCTCACAGACCTGATGAGGTTAAACAAAAACAAAAAATAGAAAGAAAGAAAAATAAATAAAAAATAACAAAGAAATCAATGTAAGATAAGGGGAAAAAAAGAAGATGGAAAAAAAAGTTGGAACATCAGTGAGAGGCCTGGAAGGAAAGAGTCACATGAGGATTGTTCAATGAAAGATCTATTCGTTAAGGGGAGGGCAAAGTTAAGTATGGCCAACAGGAACAGTGAAGATATTCTCACTCCTTAGTCTGAAGAGCAAAGAGAGCAATTACTGCAGCTCAAGAAGATGTACTGCTGGAGAAGAAAGGTCCCCAACAACAGCTGTGGCCTTCAGTGGTGGAACACAGGCACTGCAACCCACAGTGCCTTGGAGAAAGAGCCTGCACTCTCCCCCCACCATACATCAATTTTTGGTGCTTCCAACTGGCTAGGCCTACTAAAAAGTCAAGAGACCAAGAAGACGACCTGGTAGATACAGAGGTCCTAACAGAGTAAAAAGCATGGAAGAGCTCACATAGAATATCCAGCTCACCTAGTTTGGCTCTTAAAAATTACCTAGCAGTCACTTCACAATTCCATGTCTTTGTTTCTTAATGAAACTTTGACACTAAAAATATTCCCTCAAAAAGATGTTGAGAGGAAGCCAGGGACCAGAGTGAAACCACCTCTGAAAGGAGCTATGCAATTTTAGGTCTATTTGATTCTAATCTTTTTTTCTCTTTAATTTCTGCCAAGTGTAATCACTCTCATTTCCTCAATTCATTTCAGGGCTTTGGAGAGAACTCAACTTCCCCCTTGTTTCCACACACAGTGACACTGGGATTCCTGGGAAACAGCAGCAGCATCTCCTCTACCTTCCTGCTGAGTGGTATTCCTGGGCTGGAGCACATGCACATCTGGATCTCCATACCGCTATGCTTCATGTACCTGGTTTCCATCCTGGGCAACTGCACAATTCTTTTTATCATTAAAACAGAGCCCTCACTCCATGAGCCTATGTACTTGTTCCTGTCCATGCTGGCTCTGACTGACCTGGGTCTGTCCCTGTGCACCCTCCCTACAGTGCTGGGCATCTTTTGGGTTGGGGCACGGGAGATTAGTCATGATGCCTGTTTTGCCCAGCTCTTTTTCATCCACTGTTTGTCCTTCCTAGAGTCCTCTGTGCTACTGTCTATGGCCTTTGACCGCTTTGTGGCCATCTGCCGCCCCTTGCACTACGCTTCCATTCTCACCAACGCTGCCATTGGCAGGATTGGTCTCGCCTCACTGGGCCGTAGTGTAGCACTCATTTTCCCATTGCCTTTCATGCTCAAAAGATTCCCCTACTGTGGCTCCCCGGTCCTCTCACATTCCTATTGTCTTCACCAAGAAGTGATGAAATTGGCCTGTGCAGACATCAAGGCCAACAGCATCTATGGCATGTTTGTCATCATTTCCACAGTGGGTATAGACTCACTACTCATCCTCTTCTCTTATGCCCTGATCCTGCACACTGTGCTGTCCATCGCCTCCAGGGCTGAGAGACTGAAAGCTCTTAACACGTGTGTTTCTCACATCTGTGCTGTGCTTCTCTTCTACACTCCCATGATTGGCTTGTCTGTCATCCACCGCTTTGGAAAGCAGGCGCCCCACCTGGTCCAGGTGCTCATGGGTTTCGTGTATCTTCTCTTTCCTCCTTTGATGAACCCCATTGTCTACAGCGTGAAGACAAAACAGATCCGAGATCGGGTGACCCGTGCCTTTTGTTACTAACTATGTCTAATATTGAAGGCACTGTCACCTTAAAAGCACCACACTTGTTCATCCTTTCTAATATCTAATGAGCATGAAATAGAGGAGACATTTATTTATTTACTAACAAACATATACAGGGATGAACAAGAGGTCAGAGCCCTCACAGAACTCTCACTCTGGTCTGGCAGGGGTTGGAGGAGTAGAAATACAATGTAGTATAATACGGCAAATTGTATTTTCCAAAAATGGCCACAGAAACAATTCTTTTTCTTTTTCTTTTTCTTTTTTTTTTTTTGAGACAGAGTCTCACTCTGTTGCCCAGGTTAGAGTGCTGTGGTGGTGGTGTCAGCCTACGTCATAGCAACCTCAAACTCCTGGGCTCAAGCGATCTTCCTGCCTCAGCCTCCCAAGTAGCTGAGACTACAGGCATGCGCCACCATGCCCAGCTAATTTTTTATATATATACTTTTAGTTGTCCAGCTAATTTCTTTCTATTTTTTTAGTAGAGATGGGGTCTCACTCTTGCTCAGGCTGGAGACAGAAATAATTCTAATCTCACATTCTCTTTTAGAAACTTGCCACTCCTCAAGAAGTAGTGTCTATTTTTTTCTCCCCTTGCAACTGAGTAGGACATTGTAAATGCCTCCTGAATTGAATACTGTGGAGATGATCCTGTGAGCCTTTCAAGGCTTGGTCATAAAAAGTGATAAGTTTTTTGCTGTTTCTTTTTCTCTCTCTCTCCCACCCATCTTAAATCTATCTCTATTTCTCTCTGTTCCACTCAACACTTGCTGTGGAATCCAGCCCCCAATCTGAGAGTTAGCCTAGACTATATAGTATGGCCACATGTAGGTGTTCTATCCAATAGGCTCAGGTAAGGCCTCAGTGTTAGCTGAATTAGCATCAACCACCAGTGAGTGAGTCATCCTTCAGATTATTCCAGCCCCCACCCTTCCAGCCTCTCCAGCTAGGGCCCAGTGACGCAGACAATCAAGGATTCTCTGAATTCAGTCCAAATTGCAGGTTTATAAAAAATAAATAAATATTCCAAGACACTGAAGTTTTGGATGATTTGTCATACAACCATATAATTGTATTGCTCAAAGTATAAAAAGGTTAATATAAGAGCAGAAAGGAGTTATCTTTCCACTTGTGGGGGGAAGAGAGTATCAAAAAGGTTTCCCTGTGTTGACACAGTAGCTAACCTTAAGGGACATGTAGGAATGAGGTAGTATAACAACTATAAGAGGCAAAGTATGTTCCAGTCTGAAAGAATAACATGTGCAAAGATGGGGCAGAAGTGATAGAGAGTAAAATGTATTCGGGGAAGTATCTGAGGTGTTGTTTTTGTTGTCCTTGTTCTCTAGCATGTTAGGGAAGGTTTGAGGATAAAGGGAGGTAAATGGGAAAGGATTGAGGGACTGACCATATCAGAAAGATCAAAAGCCAATGAACCAAGAAGAAATCATTTGTTATACCTTTTATATGTTCATTATAATTATACATCCACAATCTTCCAGATAAAGTTATCTTTTTGTTTTCAAAACCACAGGGGGTTTTGATCTAGGTCCAGTTGCTTGTTGCACAAAGATCCAATTATTGAGGCAATGAGGATGGAAGAAAGGAATTTTTAAGGAATATTTGACTTTAATTTTGGAATTTTTAAGGAAGAAAGGAATTTTGCATGTCTTAGGTTTAAGTCTGTTATCCATTGTGAATTAGTTTTTGTGAGTGGTGAGAGGTGCAGATCCTGTTTCAGTTTTCTACATGTGGCTATCCATTTTTCCTAGCACCATATATTAAATAAGTATTGTTTCCCCCAGTGTGTATTTTTGCCTGCTTTGTCAAAGGTCAGATGACAATATGAGGATGGTTTCATATCTGGGTTCTCTGTTCTGATTCATTGGTCTATATCTCTGTTCTTGTACCAGTACCATGGTTATTATAGCCTTGCACTATAGCTTGATGCCTCCCAATTTGTTCTTTTTGCTTAAGGTTGCTTTGGCTATTTGGGGTCTTTTCTGGTTCCATATACAGCATACACCCAGAAGCCAGAAACAGAAAAGAAAGGACTCTAATAAACTCAATCATAAATTTAAAAAAGATGTATTACAACTGATACCATGGAAATGCAAAATATTATTTCTGAATACTGCAAAAATCTCTGTGCACATAAACTTGAAAACATTGAGGAAATAGACAAATTCTTGTTAACACAAAACCTCCCTAGGCTCAGTCAGGAAGAAATAGAACTCCTGAACAGACCAATATCAAGTAACAAAATTGAAGCAGCAATAAAAAATCCAACAAAACAAAAAAAGTCCTGGTCCAGATGTTTTCACAGCCAAATTTTATGAGCCCTACAAAGAAGAACTGGTACTTATACTGCAGAAATTATTTCATAATATAGAGAAGGAAGGAATCTTTCCCAGCTCATTCCAAAAAGTCAATATCACCTTGATACCAAAGCCAAGAAAGAACACAGCAAAAAAAGAAAACTACAGGCTAATATCCTTTATGAATATAGATGCAAAAATTCTCAGTAAAATCCTAGCAAACCAAGTTCATCTGCACATCAGAAAAAATAATCCTCCACGATCACGTGGGATTCATCCCAGTGATACAAAGATGGTTCAACATATAAAAATCTATAAATGTGATTCACCACATAAATAGAAGTGAAAACAAAGACCATATGATCCTCTCGATAGATGCAGAAAAAGCATTGAATGAAATTCAGCACCTTTTTATGATAAGAACTCTTAACAAAATAGGCAGAGGTGGAACAAACCTCAATATTATAAAAGCCATATATGACAAACCAACTGCCAACATCTTACTGAACAGGGAAAAGTTGAAAGCATTCCTACTTAGAATTGGCACCAGACAAGGTTGCCCACTGCCACCACTAGTGTTCAACATGGTGCTAGAAGTCCTAGCTAGGGCAATCCAGTGACAGAAGGAAATCAAGCATATCCACATGGCAAAAGAGGAGGTTAAACTATTGCTCTTTGCTGATGATATGACCTTATAATGAGAAAAGCCCAAAATTATGCCAAGAGACTTCTGAAGTTGATAAATAAATTTAACACAGTCTCAGGTTAGAAAACCAATGTATACAAATCCGTAGCATTCATATGCACCAACAATAGTCAAGCTGAGAAACAAATCAAAGACTCAATACTTTTTACAATAGCAAGAAAGAAAATAAAATACCTAGAAATATATTTAACCAAGGATGTTAAAGACCTCTGTACGGAGAACTATGAAACACTGAGGAAGGAAATCACAGAGGATGTAAACAAATGGAAAAACGTAACATGCTCCATGGATCAACAGAATCACCATTGTTAAAATATGTATACTAACCAAAGTGATTTACAGATTCAATGCAATCCCCATTGAGATACCAACATCATTTTTTGCAGATCTAGTGATGGATATGGGCCATTGTGCAAAAGTATAAGCCTAGAAACCTAACTTTGGGTGGTGGTAGATATGAGATAATATAGGAAGTGGACTTCGGCTACTTCCCTGAGCCTTGAGCCAAAGCTTACATCAGCTTACAATACTAAACAAAAGCTTTGAGAATAATTAACACCCAGTTTCAATAGAAGGTAATTCTACTTTATTTACCAGGACTTGGCAACCATTGGAGCAAGGGTCCACATGCCCCAGTCAAAGCCAGCACAAACGGGTTACTGCCAAGACAAAGCACAGGGCACACTATAGCAGTGGGTCCAGGTTCAAGATCGTGACATATCATAACAGCTTATGTTATATGTGTATTATGTGCTTAATTTGGGGGCTCCTACTCTGAGGCAATGCAGTCATGTGAACTCTCAGTAACAACCAAACTGGATTCAGGGCCTAAGAGGACTAGGGACTCTCCTATAGCAAGGACTGCTGGCATCTATGGTGGAAGTGGAGACCGCTGAGGGTCTCCAGCTTACCCTTTCCCCATAAGAAGTCCCCTCTGAATCCAAGCTGAAGGGAAGTCAGGCAAGAGAGACAGTGTGAAGAGGCAGGGTGCCTCCATGGTGCTATCCTGGGCTTTTGGGCACCACTGGGATTTTGCTGCTTACCTGGTGCTCTCCAGCATACTTCCTCAGTCACTCCAGTCAAAATATAGTTGTTTATAGTCACACACAGTAGAAATGCAGTTGTTCTGGTCTCTTTTTGTAGGGGAGATGAGTACCAGGCAACTCTAGTTGGCCCTCTCACTAACATCACTTTGTCTAAGCTATAAATTTTGGATAACAGTAATATCTACTTCAAATAATTGTTATAAGGATTAAGTGAGACACTGCATGTAAGATATCTCATTATGTAAAGTAATAAGCAAATTATACATTGCCAAATAAGTGTGTGCAATATATTTGTTCCTATATAATCTTATGTTTCCAGATCACAGAATTCATCCATCCAAGTTTTACTTCCTTCTACCAGTCTTACCACCAAATTAAAAGAGGATTAAATTCCAACATCTCTCTTACATCATTATAAATGGCTTCAGTTCTTTCACCTACCATATCCAGGACCAATCCTACTGTGCTCTCATTTTGGGAAGACCTGGGAAAGAGGTTTAAGTCTCACACTTTCTCTGACCCAATAAAGTTCTTCTTTCTTCCCATTGCTCTTGTACTTTTTACTCATTGGATTTTTGTCTTAAGCTTTTCTTAAGCTTATAATATCTATTTAAATGGGCTGTCACTAAAAGTCAAAGTAGATGAATTTATGAAAACTTTCTAATCTCCACTTTTTTTTAAACAATTTCAGTTACTATTTATTGTGTGACTTTGAACAAGTCACTGAATTTTTTTGGCTCTGGTGCTTGATGCTAAATCAGGGTCTTGCAATTAATGAATTGTATAGCTCTTTCTTTCTTTCAGGAGTCTTTTGCTCTTTGGTTCTTGTCTCTTTAGTCTGGTCTGGGTTCTAATAATGCCTAAAGAAAAACAGGTCCAGCTGAAAGCAGATTACAGGCCTAAAATAAGGCAGAGAAAAATGCAGCAGCCAGATTATAAGAATTCTTTAGGCCCATGGGCTTTGGTCCTTAGCCCAAGAGTAGTAGGAGAGGATGACAGTGTTTTAAGCGAGTGGGTAACTTAGCCTGTTTTACCTTTACAGAAGATCACTCTGGCTGCAAAGTGAAAAACAGATAGGAGGGAGAGACAGAAGAAAGAAAGCATATTAGAGGGTTATAGAAAAAGTTCTAGCATGGAAAATGGTGATTCAGACAAGGATTATGGCAGAACAGTTGGAAAGAACAGGAAAATTTTGATATACAGTTGGGAGAAAAACTTCTGTAGGACTTTGTGTAACCCTGCACGTGAAAATTAAAGTGAGATAGTGAACACTAGCACAAAAATAGATTCAGATGGGGAGAAGTAACAGGGCAAGGAAGTTCTCTGGTTTTCAACAAATTAGACAGAAACATTTTGGCAGACACTATATGATTGTAGTAGAAGGAGAGGAGCTGCCTAAAGCAGTGATAATATGTTATAATTTGAGGTAATTGACATAGTGTATTCAGGGCTTTGTCCACAAGGGATGTTCAAGATTTTGAGCATAGAAAATGAGTAGTTCTTTTATTCAGTGGTTGCCACTCATACATTTATAAATTGACAAAAAAATATTTATTCTTTGTCCAAATATGTGCTAAACACTAAGAATTTAAAACTAAATAACATGTGCGGATATACACATCTCATGGAGTTTACAAATTTGGCAGAGACAAACAACCTTTGAAATAAAGACTAATATTTATTATAAATTATGGTGTAGAAATCAGTATATCATGAAAGGGAACAAAATCGAGGTATAAATCTGTTATACTTGGAATGAGAAGGTGTCTGCACAGTTTAATACAGTAAGAATATTTAAGCTGGGTCCTGCTAGAGAGAGAAATGGGAGAAAGAGAAGCTGAGGAAGTGCATTTGTGGTAGGAAGAATGCAACGACTTCCAATCATTTCAACATCCTAATCCCTGAAATTTGTGAATATATTACCTTACTTGGCAAAAGATACTTTGCAAACAGGATTAAAGACCTGAAATAGGAAGATTATCTTGGATTTTCCAGGTGGACCCAATATAATTATATGAATCTTTAAAAGCAGAGAACCTTTCCCAGCCATGGTCGAGAGATTTTATGGAAGAAAGTCAGAAGGAGATGCAATATTGCTAGTTTTGAAGATGGAGGAAGACACTCATGAGCCAAGAATTGTAGGTTACCTCTGGTAGCTGGAGAAAGCAAGGAAACAAATTCTCCTTTAGTTCCTCCAGAAAGAAACACAGGCCTTGCCACCTTGATTTCAGGCCTGTGAGACCTCTCAGAACTCTAGCCTACGGAATTGTGAGATAATAAATTTGTATTGTTTTAAGCCGCTAAATTTATGATAATTTGCTAGGCAGCAATAGAAAATGTATGCAGCATTCTTGACAGAAAACACACCAAAAACAAAAGTTAAGGTGTAAGTAACAACATGATGTTCTTTTTTTTTTCTTTATTGAAGTATACTTTACATATCACGCCTTTACTCCATTTTAAGTGTGCAATTAAATGATTCTCAGTGAATTTACTGAGATGTACAGTTAATCACATAAATCAGTTTTAGAGGAATTCCTTTCCCCTATTAAGACCCCTAATTCTACTCCCCAACTACTTTTCAAGCATGTCCCACCCCTCCACAGTGCCCACCACGTCGCTCAGACGTGGGTTTGCCCCCCATCCCCCAATTCCCTAGTGAACACTCCCACCATTTGAGCACCATAGTGTTAA
>CAUYRT010013665.1:0-18456 GCA_963574885.1 Lepilemur ruficaudatus
GTGAGACTCCATTTCTTAAAAAAATTACCCAACAAATGTCATTTTTCCCCCTTTTCATCACTGAACATTTGTGTACCTTTTTCTCTCTATTAGAGCTCCTGTTCTCCTTCCTGGATACTGAAATGTCTACCTGGGGTCTCCATTCCCATCCTGACCTCGCAATTCCGTGACGTCATCACATTGAATGATCTTGCACGCAGCCATCCACGTTCAGGGTCCACTGTAAATCTCGTGGTCACTACACTGTGTGACCTCTGTCACCCCCAAAGTCTCAAACCCAGGCTCCCCTAGCCACATCCACGGGGGACACTGTGCTTGCCGGGCTGCTCAGCACAGCCTTCCTTGCTCTTCCCTCAGAGGCCAACTGCCCTGTGCACGTCCACGGTCACAGTGACGGACACAGGCCCGGAGGCCAAAGAAGTTGCTTCCCGAATGCGTAAATCTGGAATAATGTCATATATAGCTCCCGGCATCAAGGAATTTAGGTGTCGGTGGGAGAGCGGGATAGGTAAAGAGGAAATCACAATATAGTTTGGTAACAACTGTTGAATAAAGGCGGGAAGCACGTGGGAAAGATTTCCAATCCGGTTTTCAGGATTGGAGTCAGTGGAGATTCCAAAATGAAGGGTCTCGGGGAGACTTTCTCCAAAATTGATTTCTAGACTAAATCCCGAGAGACAATTTTATATTTATATGTGAACTAATATAGTGATTTTGGTTTATGTGAAAATTATTTTCATTATAGATGTATAATACTTAAAATTGTTTGTATAAGGGACAAGACATTGTTTCTTAGCAGCAGTTTATCGTCAATCTGCCTCTCTAAAAAATAAACGTATAATAAAGAAGAATTAGCTCTCTGAAACGAATGCGTTGCTCCTGAATCAATACAGCACAGTCTCTGCTAACTATTTGTTATTGTTGTTATTTCTTCTTTGTGTTATCTTTTGCTGTTTCAGGATTGGGTCCAAGTGCAGTTTTTTTCCAAGAAAAGCTCATTTTGAAAGGAACCATAGCAACAGATGAAATATACAAAGTAAAATATTTTTGATTTCCGGCATTTGGACAACACCACAAGCAGCTTCCCCTCCATCATCAACACTTGCAATTAATAAAGTTGCTATGTCAGTTGATTGAAGGGCATGGTGAAGTGTATGGTTTCTAACAATAATAGTGGTGACACATTAGTCCAGTGGCCTTTGGTTTCTAATCTGAGAAATGGATGTAAACACATTATCTTACTGGATCCTTAAAGTAACCCTTTCAATTAGACAGGCAAGATGGTCCCTTCATATTACAGCCTGAAAGCAGTTTGCAGTATATGGACCTGACCAACGTTATAATCCAATACCCCAAGTCTAAGTTCACATCTGATTCTCTCATAAATTAATTAATTCTTCTAACTGATTTTCATCTAAACTACATTGTTTGTGTTTTAAAAAATATACTTGAGCATTTTCCAAATATGTACTTTAAATTCTGCTCATTTGAAATGAAACTTTTTTCCAAAATGATGCAACAAGAAATATAGAAAGGACAAAAAGTAAAATTTGGATGAAAATTATTTATCTTTTATATCTATGGCACACTAAATCATGGTCAGAAAAAATGTAATGAAGAATAATATCATTAACTCTTATGGACCGTCACATCACATAAAAATTATGTATTTTAGCTTTTCTTCTGTTTCAGCTGAAAAATCAATTGAATGACTGCTCCAGGCTTGTCAGTGTGCTCTGAATTGGAGCTATAGAGATGGGCATGCCTGTCCCTGCCCTTACAGATGCTTATGAGGTAAGAAAGAGACAGAATTAGATAATATTTGGAGAATAGGATAGCTATTAATATTATGGCTGCTCTTTTAATAAACGCCGTTGTCATCTCTGATTATTTTAAAGATGTAAGTAATTTATTACAAAATTATATATGTACATAATTACACTAGCGGTTCTTTAGAAAAATTCTCTGTATTCACAATAATGTGTCTTTAATGAGATTCAAAAATAAAAAAAAAAGAAATAAGCTTGGAAGAATGCTTCCCAAATTTTCCCCTATTATGAATCCAACCCCAATAAAAATGCAAGTTTGAGAAATAAAGCTTTTTTAAAATGGGATTATCATAGCTGTAGGGATTAATATTTACATGCCTGAGAGCTCTCCTATCTAATGCAAGCTGCACTCATCCTGCTCCAACACAATGATGTACTGCATTTTCTACTTGAATTACGAACACCACACTGAGCGTCTAACCCTGTGAACAGCTGAAAATAGTGTTGGAGTTTGGAAGCTAATGTTTGGTCATTAGCCACACATGGGTATGCAACCCTGCGATAAAAGATACCGGAAATCACCACTGTCGGCAGAGTACGAACTTGGAGTTGTTTTGTTAGCGATGGTAGCTGATATACACGACCTCAGAATATCCCGCCCCAGCTACAGGTGTGACTGTTCAGCCATACTGTATTTGCCAAAAACATTCAAGGAAAACTCCAAAGTTGCCAAAGGTTATGTAAGATCCACGTTAGATAAATTTCTTTCTTTATTAAATAACCTCAATAAAAATTAACTCTACTAGGAACCCAGCTGGCTAATTTTGTCTGGAAGAGTTACAATTGTTGACAATAAGCATGAATGCCTGTAGCGGGGAGTGACACACAGCTGGCACTGAGCTCTAGGCAGACTCTTATTTTTAATCATAGAAAACAGGGTGAGTTTTTCAATAGGTCAAGTTTTCTTATCCAAGCTTGTAAAAATAAGGAAGAGCTTTTTTTATTTTTGTAGGAAGAAATAAAAATGACACTCCTTCCCCCTAGATTGAGTGAAGATCTTCAAACAAACAGTAATTTCAGTTGTTTGTAAATCAAACGTTAAAACAATTGTTAGTCTTTCAAGCAGGTCGTAAAGCTCCCAGAAAATCCTGAAATGGTTTGTAAATTTAGTGTACCCTTCATTTCTTTCTACAGCATCCATATAAATTGATCTAGCTACACAAAATCTACTATTCGGGTTAAGTTAAAAATGTTGGAACATGCTTTCCGACTAAGGTCTAAAAAAAACCCAACATACCACATCTGCAAAGAGATTTTAAAACTTGCAACACTAAGAACAACAACAAAAAAGCATAACGATTCGGACAGAACAAAATGAGATTAAATAATTCTACCACATTCCTTGAAGCAAGAAGACCAATTGCACACTAGGGCGGGTCACATAATCCCCATTGCTGTGGAGCTACCAAGAAAGAGAGGCTTAAACCAAGAATGGCCTGATCATCTTGGAATAAAAAATTTAATATTCATACGTTGGAACATCCTCTATATCATTAACAGAGGAAAGAGTAGAAGCTCAAATTTGAATGGAACATCTTTTTTTTTTTTCTTTTTAAAATTTTGTTTTGATGTAATGAGTGGAACTTCTAAGTTGTATAAAGCATCACTTTTTCATAAATTCTTTCCCTAGGCCAATGTCTATAAGAATTCTTCCAACATTTAAATAAAATAAATAAAAATAAAAAGATGTGTACTCATGGGTTGAGATTTAATAAAATGAATAAAAAAAAAATCCATCGCTTTTCGTACACTGAATAAGTCTACAAGAGAATAAATATATAAAATTACAACAAATCTCATTGACAAGTCGGTAAGTATAAAACTGTCTCATACTTAGTTGTACTTCTCTACACCCGACTGATTATTTTATGTGTCTGGTTACTTGCAGGAATGACACGTACAGTCTATAACCATCAGCATGGCCCAGGCAGAGGCCAAGCAAAGCAAGCACTAACCAGTCCTCTATTTCCAAACAATAGTTGTCAAGATTCGCAGAGTGGATATGATGAGCTAAGTGCTTTTCATACAGTATTTACCACAATAACCTCCCTACACATGTAAATTATCTTCATCTTAGAGAAAAGCGAAGTTGCATTCAAAGAGTTTTCCATAAACTGCTCATAGGAACAGTTCATAAGTGCAGACCTAGGTGTACAAACCCAGGCATATATATATGGATCTTACATCCGTATACTCTATCTCTTGTAGATGGAAATCTTCACATGTGATAACTAGAAATGAGAATCCAGGTGTTGTTCCTTGCAGCAGAGATCACTACACGTCCACCAACAGTCTGCCCTTCCCGTTTATATTATACCCTGGGGCGTGGCAGCCCAGGCGGGCATGGTTTTCTCAGCGCTTCTTGCTTAGCTGGGGCCATGGAGCTGCGCTGTGGGTGTGGGTGCCCGTGTCGAACACCACTTCCATATCTAGCTTGTAGAAACTTCTCACATAGTACTCCACCCTCTTTGTCTTCAGTTCTTCTGGTTGTTTCTCTACCTCCAGGATGACCTTGGACACTCTATGTAGAAGATATTGTGATGGGTAGAGATGTAGATGTAGTTATAGCTACAGATTCATCACAAAATGTGAAGTCTAAACAGATACCTGTTAATGTCCGTATGACAGCATAGCTATATGTAGATGGATGTGTTCCTCGTGTCAGAAATAACTTTAGCTGATCATCAACGTCTTTTCCTAAATCATATTAACAGGTATAATATGCCAAATATATATTTTATCTATGTTACCATGTGGGTTAGAACTAAACACAGAAGATTGTAACTATTTCCTGACCTGCTTTCAATCCTAAAGAAAACAATCTTCTCGTATGACTTTAACATCAAATCGCATACTTGCCAAATTGAATAACAAAGATGACCATAGACATTCAAAGGAGCAACTGACAAAAAGGTTTCACAAAAATGGGGGACTGGCATTCTGTATCTGGTTTCAGAAAAGAGTCTGTGCCCTGTCTCCTTCCTAAGAATGGACTGCCCTTGTTATTTAAATCGCTCCAGAGGCGGAAGCAGAGGGCTGCGACCCCAGTTTTTGACCCTCATTTTATATACCGAAGTTAAAGCAGAGATCCACCAGGGCACCTGGGAAGTGTCCATCACCTCTGACATTTTATAATTTGCATTTGGACAGTTCTTCACAGTGTCAGATGCACTTTCACATGCATCATCTCATTTGGTCCTGAACCTCGTTAAGTTGCTAGGACAGGTGTGATATTACAGACGAGGGGAGGAAAGGGAGGGATGTTAAATGACCTTCTACGCTCATCCAGCTGATCTGAAGGAGCACTGAGAATTGGATACTTTAAAATTAAGAGTTCAACACTTTCCTACTCAACATTTATGGATTACAAAGTATGGGAGATTGAACAAGTTTTTGCAATTATTTCTCCACATCCTTGCCTGTAAGAGGCTCTCTGCTCATGTCATTATGACTTGCAGTGACTCCCGGTAGCCGGAGAAAAAAAGTATTTGCCCCCATTAAATTTGGCCAAATGGAAAGTGAGTAAACTTCATTTATCCATGTAGAAACTGTAAGAGACATGGCGTTTCTGCAAATTCACCTTCTCTTTTCCTTTGACTCAAGAACAGGCAAGTCCCTGGTGACTGTGGCATGTGTTAGGTCAGGGAGAAGCTACGTGGAGCAGAGCGTGGTCTGCACTATCCATTGTGAACACTAAGACACAGGTGTGAGGGCAAAGCCTCCTCAGAGCAAGCAATTGTACTCTCGGAAAGTTTTCATCTTTACTTTCCGAATGACATTTGCCAGCAGGCATTCCCAAAGAAGCCTGAGTGTAGATAAAGGGTGCATTAGCAAAGTTGCCAATTGCATTTATTGAGATAAGAGCCTCAGGAAAATCGTTGTTATGTTCCCCCAGTTCCCTAAGGTGAACTGGCTTAATGTGAAAATTAATCCCCTCCTTTCCCATCTGGAGGCATTGCATTTCCACCCTACGGCAGCAGAAATTGTTGGGGGTTGTTTTCTAGGGTGAGGACTCTTAGCAGGGAGGAAGAAGAAAGGGACTTGGCACAAGCAAGGCACTTAAGAGGTCCGGTTCCAAACCAAATAAATAGATAAGGACGTTGAAAAAGATGCTTCTACTCTGCTGGGAGGAGCTGACTATTAATTTGTAGGTCTCAGAAAAGGACACAGAAATACGGTGCTGAAATATTTTTAAGGAGCATAGTTCAGACATTATTTACTATGACCAGACATGTCTAGCATGTCTTGGGCATGCATGCAATAAAATTGTAAATATTAAGGATGTATTTGTTATTACAGTTATTGAGACAGGAAGTGCAAATCTTCAAGACATTCGCAAGTAAAGGAACTTGTATGAGATTCAAAGAAGTTGAAAACCTCACTTTCGCTACGACAAGTTGCAAATACTTTTTGATTTGAAATGATTTAATTGTCTTAAGGCTCTCATTGTTGTAAACCCACCAGGAAGCCAACAGAATCAAGAGAGGACTATTACAGAAAGATCTATAATAAAAATTTTCTAAATGATGCCTTATAACTACCATTTTTATGGAAAGGCAAGTTAACTTTATACTGTATTAATAAGCAATAGAAAGAAGGTTCATTTTTAATCTGTTATGAGAATTATAAAAATTGATGTTAAAGTATGTGACACTATCATCATCAAATTATTTGTAATTTACTTAGGTAAAGACTAAATTATTTTTTTAAGAATTAAATAGTATTGATTCTCCATTTGAAATTCTGAAGAATGAACCAAAAATATAATTCTAAATATAAATGACTAGTAAGAGAATGAAAATTAGTGTATAATAAGACTGGTTTGTGCTCTAAGTTTCATGGAGACATTTTTACAATGATGAATTTAAGGAGATATCAATTCTAAGCATTTGCCTATAAATATTGTCTTATATTCTAGAACAAAAAAAGAAAATTCTCCTCTGTTGAACCATGCTTATCACAAATTTTTATGCTCCTTTAAATTTTTTTTACATTTCAATCAACGCTTTTTGGATCCAATTCCATTTTTATAAAAAATCTCAAATTAGCAACATTTAAAAAAAAACTCATAGAAACCTTACGCATTAAACCTACTTAATAATGTGGGGTGAACCGCCACAATTTTGAATGTTAAAAGTCCATTCAAAATATACATAAGTTAACAAGTTGGATCCTTGGATATATTGCATAAATAATAAAGATAAGTATTAATCCTTTCACAAAAGAAACTCAGTGGGTAAAAGGAAAACAAAACAGAAAAACTCTTAAGTGACCTCATAATCTCTTAGTTAGCTTTGCAAAATATTTAGTACCAAAATATGAAAGTAAAATGAATATAATCAACTCGGTCAAAATTACCTCAAAATGATGTGGGTTGCCTGTCATATCAAAAATCGTGATTTTCTTTCTTCTTAAATGTTGGCTAGTATGCTAATCAGGAAATCTTGTTAGAAGATTTAGGGTGATTTTGGTTACCAGTGAAGTTGGAATGAAACACAATAATTTCCAATGTTTGAAACAACAACACACATTTTAAGTATCTTGTGAAAGAGTGATTTTTTAATTTACAAATACTACTTTGGGAATTTTGGATGTGACTATATTTCCTAAATGAATACTAACCAATAAAGATTTATGTATGTTTCTAAATTACAAATTGTCATATGTTCTAATCTATTCATTACATAAATTATTTTATACAGAAACTTGAAAGACATGTCACTTTACCGACAGTTGTCAACCTTGGGTCACAGATAAACGATTTTTATTCCTTTCTTTCCACTTATATCTATGTTCAAAATTTAGTTCTTTATTAGTAACTCAATTCCAAGGTCTTCATATAATCCGAAATGTAGGCATGAATATGCTGCTCCTGAGCCTTCTAACTTTATTTGACTACTACCTTTGTCATAAATAATACAGAAATTAAATAGTGGGCAAAGGATGTGAACAGAAACTTTCCAAAAGAAGACAGAATAATGGCCGACAAACATAGGAAAAAATTGCTCAACATCTCTAATCATCAGGGAAATGCAAATCAAAACCACAATGAGATATCACTTAACTCCAGTGAGAATGGCCTTTATCAATAAGTCTCCAAACAACAAATACTGGCGTGGATGCGGAGAGACAGGAACACTTTTACACACTGCTGGTGGGACTGCAAACTAGTGCAACCTCTGTGGAAAGTAATATGGAGATACTTCAAAGAACTCAAAGTAGAACTACCATTTGATACAGCAATCCCACTACTAGGCACCTACCCAAAGGGAAAAAATTCATTCTATAATAAAGACACCTGCACTCGAATATTTACAGCAGCACAATCCACAAATACATGAGCGGATTAATAAAATGTGGCATATGTATACCATGGAGTACTACTCAGCCATAAGAAACAGTGGTGATCTAGCACCTCTAGTATTATCCTGGATGGATCTGGAGCCCATTCTACTAAGTGAAGTATCACAAGAATGGAAAAACAAGCACCACATGTACTCACCATCAAATTCGTACTAACTGATCAACACTTATGTGCACGTATAGTAGTAACATTCATCGGGTGCTGCGCAGGTGAGAGGTGGGAGGTGGGGATGAGTATATTCAAACCTAATGGGTGCGGTGTGTGATGTCTGGGGGATGGGCAAGCTTGTAGCTCTGGCTTGGGTGATGCAAAGGAAATTTAAGTGTTTGTACCCCCATAATATTCTGAAATTTAATAATAAAAAAGTTCAACGGGTACAAGATACTGAGGACTTATGAAACAAAACAGGAATCTGCACTAAATGTTCTTATATGTATATAATCCTCCCTGTCAAGATTAATAACCAGAACCACTAGGACGGAAGAATAATCGAGTTTGTGTTTGCCCTGGTTCATTTCTGCTTGTGGTTAGTAGCTTCTGACTTGATTATGATCATAACAACTATAAATAAGTGAAAATCTCTATTTTTTCCCCTAAATCTTCGATTTGTCAACAAAAAACCTAGGTTAAACGCTGTTTAAAAATGAAACAACATTTATGTCTCAGAATGCAAGGTAATCAAAAATCAACGAATCTCTTTATTGTCCTTCCAAATTATGTCTCTTATTTGGAACCGGTAATGATTCACGTGTTTAATGGTAATATTTATGCACAAAACGTTATTTGCAGTTAGTTTGGTAAAATTTGAATAGAAATACACTTCTTGCTAAATACTTAGCTGTACCTCCATTTTTCAGCAAAGGACCTGTTAATGCAATAGTCTGACAGCAAAAGGTAATGACTCAAGACTCGCTGTGGTGTCTGTGTTTGGGACTCAGAATCATGCTGGCACGTGCCAGACTCTGCGCCAGAGACGCGATTTGTCCTTGAGGGTCTATGCCAGAAACGAACAAGGCCTCCTGTGGTGCCGCCCAGAACACTGCAGCACCAGCCCTCCTCATGTGTGTGGCTGGCCACCAAATCTCCCACCTACCTCCCGCGAAGCTAATGTGGAAGTGACTTGTGCAAATATATATATATCTATTTTTTAAGAAAAATCATTGAAATAAATATCTTTGTGATCACAATTCTCAAAGAAGCAAATGTTGCAAATATAACTTGAATTGAAGACAATCACCATAAACATGCTAACTTGACAAATGGGGCAAACAGTAAGGGTAGCCCAGTGAAGCTTGTCTTTCAACAACAGCAACAAAACGAAGAAGACGACACCTCCACAGGGTCGACGCCCTTTAACCAACGAACCCAAAATGAACTCTCACGACCAAGGCTAGGTTCCAGCGGTGAGCTCTCTTAGACGTCCTTGTAGACATGAGCAAATGGAATCAAGGTGAACTTGGGACTCCGTGACATCTGCTGTCAGCCACACGCACCAGCAGCTGCAATCTGTTCCGCGTGGCGGGGCGTGCTCTGCGTGACCAAGTCCCACTGCCGTGAGGAATCTGTGACCCGGGGAGCTAGTCTACGCTGGGTCAGGGGTTTACTGAGGAGAGGGAGCGACGAGTCTGGACGGCGCCGCGGTGCATACGTCTGTGGTCCAACTGAACACTCACCCCTGAAAACCAGAGGTTGAGTCCTGTGAACTCAGTTACGTAGATCAGGAATCAGAAGGTGGCTCTGAACAGAGAATGAGCCTGCCATGACCCCCCACGGTGGTCCTGGTTGTGACCACTGGTCATTACTTTGTACCCTGCTCAGCATCTACCACATTCACCTGGAAATCTGAAGAATTAACAGAAAAATGACAATTGCAAACGGGATAAGTAGCCCCTCACAAAAGAAGTCAGGAGGGAAAATTACAAGGAGTAAAGAAAATCAAACCATGACGTTTTCTAGCACATTCTCCTTTAATTCATTTTATTTATGATAATTCTCTACCATACACTTAAACCCTGTCATTTCTAGAACGCATAAAAAGAATGGGTCCCTCATGCCCACGACCTGTGACCTGTGAATTTCGGAACCGAGTCACGCTGCTGTTCCAGGCTCACTGCTTCTTTCAAACTCCGGCAGGTGAATTTTGATGATGGCGAAGGGCTCATGTTTTCATCGCCGCGTCAGATTCCAGCCAAATGAGGCTGGAGCAGGGGCATTTGGAATACTGCCGAGATCGACGCCGAGAGATAGAAACGTGCTCACGACAAGAACGTGTTTGAGAGAGACGGTGGCAGCACCGAGGGACAAACCCAGGCCTTGTGAAATATGGAGTCCAGACACCACGCGGACAGACAGGCGTGGTCGGAGCCTGTTCCTGTTTTGGAAGCTTAGAAGGAAGTGGCCGTGGGAGGCCCCATCTCACATTCACAAGCGACGGTGCTAAAATGACGTGCGGTATTAATTCACACTAATACTGAGTTTCTGAACTGCAGGACACACACCTATCGCTTGGCACCGCGCCCAGCTCAGCATGCCTTGCCTGTCTAGGAGTTGGAAGGAAAAAACATTGCTTCAGTTCAAAATAAAAGTGAACCTCAGCCAAGCGACTATGTCTTAGAGACACGGTCTGTTTAAAGAATGATTTCTTCCTGGACTGGGAAGGAAACAGTCAAGGAAACAGGGAGAGAAAGAGACGGCCTGATTTCCGTGCCAGAGGTGTCACCCCCTGCTTGCCCCCTGGCCCTCTCTGCTCACAGTGGTGTTTGTGGCTGTTCCTCTCGCTGTGATTACAACATCCTCCGATGCCAAGCCCCTAGCCTCCCTCAGTTCTGTGTGTGGCTGAACACAAGGCCAGAGGAAGGAGGCCAAGGGTAGCAGGGCTGTCAGCTGCTGCAAAACAGTGCCGTTCTCCGAAGGACCAGACGATGCTGGAGAGATACTTGAAACTAGCAGAGAGGAGGCAAATGTGGATGGAGGATTGCAATAAACCACCATGTGTTTTGGTCACTTGGATGACTTCTGTACGTGAAAACATATCATTGATCCATCCTCCAATTTTACAAACTGCAGGTCTAGTAAAATTTGAAATTGTCATAAATGGAACAGTACCATCTCCCCCAAAATAAAAATAATAATTTTATAAGTCCAGAAATAATATGGCACTTTCATTAAAATAAAACCTACAAAAATCTCTCCAACCTTGAACTGCCTCCCCATTATATTAGCATTGCTCCATTTCATTGCAGGTAAGGAGATCTTCTTACACATAACACATCATTTTTTTTGAAAGTTGCTAAGATGCACGTCAAGTTTTTGTCATGTAGCACCACAGTTAAAGAAACTGAATGGTAAAGTCTTAAAATAGAGCAATTACTCAACTCTATTGTTTTCATTCATCCTTGCATTTATTCATTTAGTCGAGTAATATTTCTCGAGTGCTTATTGTGGTTCAAGCGTTTTTTTTTTTAAGCCCTGGGAGAGCAGTGACTATTAAAGTCAGGGTCCTTGCGTTCAAGAAGCATGAATTCTAGTGTCCGCGGGAGTGGGAAAGGCAGATAATGAACAGATAAACAGGCAATTTTGAAACGATTCTGCCAGTGATAAGTATAAATTATGAAAGAAAACATATCCATGGGAACACAGCAGAGTGTTGAGGTGTTAGTGACTGAGGATGCTATTGCACAGAGTGCTTGGAGAAGACGTCACCCGTGGGGTGACGGTGACAGGAAGCAAACAGTGAACGTGAGGGCGGGGGGAGGGTGTTCCAGGTGAATGTCCCGAGAGGAGACTGTGCTCGGTGTATTCAAAAGGAGCAGCAAGGAGGCCAGTGCGGTGGCACGAAGACAGGGAGAGAGTAGCACGACAGAGCAGCCCAGGGGGACTTCGTAGGGCCATGTGAGGCGTTTGGCTTCTGCTCCAAGGAGACGGAAAGCCACGGAAGTGTTCCGAGCCAAGAGTTCCACGACCGCTGTGTGCACCACTGGCTGAGGAGCTATGAGTCTCAGGGAGGGGATGGATGCGTCAGGGCCACTGCTGTGACCCAGGTGAGCCACTGCAGGTGGCTGGAGGTGGTGCAGTGGCAGTGGTCATGAGAAGAAGGCGTTTCTGGATCTGCTTTGAGGGCAGAGCTGACGTGATTTGCCAATGGATTGAATGTGGGGGATGAGAGAGAAAGTAAAAAAAAAAGGATTATTCAGAGTATTCAATTGTGGAATTTCCATGATAGACACTGGCACTGTGATTAAAGACTACTCTTGTCTATCGTCAAGGTAAGGAGCATGGTGGTAAGTTTATACTATAAATAGTCATTGTCTCTAGCAAGCCCCACAGTACAGTTTTAATTATCACTTATTAAACAATGCCTTAAAGTCTCTGCAGACTTATGAATATTATCCTTCAGGCATTCATTAAGTCTGCAACAATGTGTTTTCCCTTATGAGTTAATATATTTACTTAAGCCTGCTTTCAGGAGGTTGGAAAATACTGACTTTGACGCCTGATGCTCTTGAGAACGATGCTTCCGCTGCAGGCTAGGGGAGAGGGTGCTTGCTGAAAGTCTGGAAACCGGAAGGCATGTGTTTGTTTAAAATTAACATGCAAAAGTGTTTCCAAAGTTCAGCCCTAGAAATCTTATTTGATTGAACTGTGTAAAATATTGTCACACCTTTCCCTGTTGAGGTGTTAAAAGGAATGTGGCTTTCCTTGAACGATAAAGAACATGAAATCAGAGGAGTTGGGCTAAGATTTGGGATTCCCTCACTTTCTTGTTACTGTCTTTCAGTTTTCTCATTTTCAAGATGAAATGCTAACTCCGATAATCTCAAAGGTATTTCATAGCTGGGATATTGTGTTATACTAATTAACTGATGAATACTTCAATTCAGTAATTCAGTAAATAGATATCAAACAACTCTACATTTTCTATATTTTGCTAAACACTCTGTATAAACAGCTACTGCCATCATGGAGTGTGATCTTATTATGAAAGTGACCTGATTCCGAAATTCTTTTCTGAATGGGCTGGTCACTTCCAAAAATTTTATATTGGCCATCATGCAGGAAAAGTTGCCAACGCTAAAACAGTTTAAACAGGGAAACATGAAAAAAAGTCAAACAAGAAAGGGCTAGAATGAAGAATTCCAACAGCAAGAAACAAAGGTCATGGCAGGAAAAAACACTATGAGCACAAGGAAGTCCCTGAGCGTTTCTAGTGCCTGTGGCAGAGCTGGAAGGGTAACGTATTTATCACCTAAAATAAAAGGAAGCGTTCCTTTCTTAAGGGGATTATCAGGTAACTGTTCACATGAAGGTCATGGACAATGCCTTTATCAGCTTACCAAAGCCTATGGGAATGACCATTGCTTTGTGTCAAGTTCCAGAAAACAATAACAAATTATGAATTCCTATAAATTCTCACCATAGGGTACTCCCTTTCCCTCAATTGTTTTCATTTGCAGGGCAAAGCATGCCATTTAAATGTTAATAGGTTATCAACAGCTTTTCGTTTCCTACTTTGTATCAGTCCATTTAAAATTAGAATGTAAGCAAGACTTGGGGGGGTACTGCCAAATAGAGGCAGTGACAGGTAAATCCTTTACAGGGGCCAAGTGGGAAGTGCCTGGAACTGACTCCTGAATCCATGCGATGGAGAGCTGTCCTTCCCGTGTTGAATTCTAAGTATCAGGCGCTGTCCTAGGCCTGTGACATACATTAATCATGTAAGCTTTCTAACAACCCCATGCAGAAAGGTTCAAATATATGTTCATTTCATGGCTGAGGATATAGTGACAAAGGGGTCAGGTGCTGTGTCCAGGGACAGGCAGCTTATATGGAGCCAGATTTAGAACCTCGGGTAGCTGCTCCAAAACCCACGCACAAGCGCCATGTCACTGTGCCATCTATGTAACCAACACCCTATAAATGCAACATTTTGCTATTTTGTCATTTATATCTTTCCTCTCTGCTTTGGTAAATGTCTAATGACTGAGTTACTTAGAAATATGTGAACTAAAATAAAATCTTAAGGCTCACCCCGCCCCCCCTTGCCAGCGGCTGACTGAATGGTTATCTTAAAACCAAATCGCCTGCCCTGGAGGAGGGAGGTCAGACATGCCTCATCATGCCTCCTTCCTTCTTGGAGACATCCTTTGTAACCCGTTAACAGGCCTAAGGGTATGCAAGACAAACAAAGCAGGTCCTCAATTTACACAACAAATCTATGTCTGGTGGCTTATCTCAGATAACAGCTCCTTATCTTAAAACGTTTCAAGCCTTTAGACAAAGCTTCATGTCTTTAACCATTAAGTACAAGTCAAAGATTCAAAGAATCATTAAACCAACCTATAACCTATAAGCCCCCCCTCCTCCAGATGGCCCACCTTTTCAGGCCAAACCAATGTATGCTTTCCACATATTGATTTATGGCTTCACCTGTAACCCCTGTCTCCCTGAAATGTATAAAACCAAATTGTAACCCAACCACAGCGAGTCCACTGGCTTAAGGCTTCTTGGGCGTGGCTCTAGGTCATGGTCCTCAAATTTGGCTCAGAATACATCTCTTTAATATTATTTTACAGAGTTTGGCTTCTCTTCCCTTAACAAGTACCAAATTATAAGTAGCTGATTTGATTTGACTCGTCCAATGTATTAGTTTCTTATTCACTTAAAAATTAAATTGTATGGTTATAATGGCTTTGAAAATGGTTCTTCTTGACTAAACTGTCAAGTGTGTAAGTTGCTTAATCTATTAATACTCTCTAGGTTGCTTTTTGCAATAATTCAGGATGGCATGCATACATGTGAGTGTAAACAACTGCATGTGTGGCTAAAAACGTTACATCATTTTGTTTTAGAATCATTTTGATATTTAGTTGTCCCTAAAGAATGTTAAGAATAACCTCCTATGTCAGAAATGACATTTTACTTTCTTAATCTAAGAGCTGCATGCTTTCCTTGGAAAACAGCAATGATTTTCCCCAGAAAATTAACTAGCTCTATTTTTTTTGCCTAATTACAAAAACTTCATAAATGTAAAAGGAGACATTAGAGAGTTGTCCATTGCACTCTTACCCCACCCCAAGATAATTATTGCTAACATTTGGGGATGTGTTTTTCTGGACATCTGAATGTGGATTTATGGGTACCTCCATACATGTATAGATTTATAATTTTTAATTATCAAGGGAATCTTACTACGGGTACTATTAGTTCATATGTCTTTCACTTAATCACGTGTTAGATCCTTTCATACCAATAAACACGACAATTCGTATTTATTCGCTCTCTAGTGAAGGCACACTCTGCAGTTGGGCAGTGGTAGGTCTGACTCTGTCCCGCTAATGTCATCTGCTGTGTTGAGGAATCTTTAATGTTTTAAACACCACTGCCGTGAACATCCTTGAGCATGCATCTTTTCCCAATTATTTATTTTTCTTGACATATGATATGAAACTTGTAGATGAAACTGTAGCAATTTATTAAGACTTTTATAAGTATTGCCAAATTGCCTTCCCCCAAACGTTCGCATCTTCCCTCACCCCCCCAGCGGATGAGAATCCCTTTCTATTTAACCTTCCTTAAAGGTCCGTCGTTTTGTTAAGAGAAAAAAAAGTTTCTCATATTCGTTTAATGTGAGGTTTCCGTCATGACTAAAGATGTTATATTTTCACATTATTTGTAATTTCATTTCCTCATTTGTGAGTCATCTTCTCAGAATGGATTAAGAGTACTCAATATCTCCCTCCTGTTTTGTACACATATAGTGATTTAATCCCAGTTTAAAATGGTAATTCCTCACCTGGCACCACAAAGCCTAATACGTCTATAATGCCTCTTAAAGTGCAACTGGATGCAATTTCGCACCCTCAAAAAGTTACTTGTGAAGTTAGCCTTTAATTTGGCTTAATTTACTTTTCTTTTTCAAGTGCTCAGTTCTGAAATAGCAAAATTTTAATAACTGAGTCTGAATGAAAATGACGCCATAGTTCCCCGCTTGTCCACAGGGCGGCGGTGAAAGCCAGCTGGGAGCGAGAGCCCTCTGTCCTTCTCAGGAGAGACAGCATCTCAGCTGGAGCAGAGGCAGGACCCTCTGTCCTTCTCAGGAGGGACCGAGTCGCAGCTGGAGCAGAGGCAGGACCACCCCCCAGAGCTGGCGGGGCAGTGACCTGAGCAGTGAGGGCTCTGAAAGGTGGACACAGGCTCACTGCCTTCACCACCTGTTTCATCGCTGGTTTCCAGGGCAGCTTCCTTCACGCTGAGGAAGAAGAGGGCCAGAGGAAGGAGCGTGTGCCTAGGCCTGGGCCAGCAACGCAAAGGATAAACCGTGAGGACAGGGGCAAGACGACTCAGAGGCGGCCCCGCCAGGGGTCCCTGTGCACCTGACTGCTGCTCCCTCCTGCGCAGGACCTGGAGGCCACGTGCATGTGAGCAAGTGTGCTGCTGCCCGTCCACAGGCACTCCACGCACAGCCCCGGCAGCACAGGTAGCTGGCTCTTCTTGGCTTTGATGCAATTGAAGAGACAAAACAAGAGCAAGAATCTGACTGCATCAGAGCACACAAGAAATCCTGAATGTGACAGGAAGAGAGAGTTTACGTATTAATCACGCGAAGAGTTGATGGTATGACACAGGGACAAGAGACACACCTGTCTCTGCAGAAGTGATCTCATCATATTATTCTCCTGAAAATCCCAGTGTGAGGAGGCTGGAGGAACTTGTTTTACATCAGTTGTGGGTTCTTTTCCTTACACACACACACACACACACACACAGGCAATTCCAAACAGGAGCGCCTTGCTTTTCCCGTAAGAGAACAAGAACAACTCTACTTCATCTAAACAAGACCCGCTGGTGAGAAGGAAGGCGATTCGAGGAATATGTACGTGAAAGTTATCGTTTGTATTTAAATGGCAGAGTGGTCACAACAGGCTCACGGTCACTGTCACCTGAGCACCCGCTGTTGCGGGGCGGATACGGGGCAGGCAAGACCACGCGGTTACCATTTTCACCTCCCCGTCAGCACATCCAGAAGTCCTGAAGAGCGGTGAGGGCTTGGTTAACGCCATCCTGCCGACACAGTAGATTTGAGAACCGGGATCTGCTGCCTCCAGAGTCAAGTCGGGGACACCCTTTCTCGCAGGCCTGGACACATATCGCGACCCTCACCTGTGCGTCTGAGCGTCCCATCGGAGAAGGCCGCTGTGAACCAGGCACGTTAACCCACACACTGACCAAACTGTGCTTGGACTTTGCCCACCTTCTTTTTGCTAAGCGATTTGAGCAAGGTTTGTGTGGCAACCCTTCATGGACTAAAGGCAACCGAAAGTCAACTTTCTGTCAGATGGCGGTAGGGAGTCATGAGCAAGCGAAACAGTGAAAGGCTGAGTTCCAATTTGGGTCCTTCCGTGACTTTAGTCCTAGCTTCACGACCACATCGAGGCTGGGATTTATTTGGGGAATGGTACAACGGGGGTGTTATTTTGGAAGGCAGAAGGCCTGGCTGATGCCATAAAACCCCCCTTTCTCAATCTGCTTTTGTGCCTGAAATTTAGCCTTAGAGAGTTTTTCTTTTGATTTCAAAATTTAATTGCCAGGTGTCTTCATGTAAAACAAGGGAAATAAAAAACCTAGCAGTACGGCATGCAAAATTATTACAAATAATGAAAGACGGAGCGTGGATTTGACAGCTTACTGACAAACGATGTGAGAACTAACAGAGAGGCAATAAGGACAATGAACATGTGAGTTCTGATAACAAGAAAGAAAAATTAGTTGCAAATAAAACGTATTGTTTAGGAAAATGAGGACATTAGGGGCCAGCAAAAGTCACTGGCCAAAGACTAATTTGGCCTTCATATATGCATTTCTCACCCGAATGAGCTGCATGCCAACATCAGAACCCTATAGAAAGTCCTTTCTTGGAAGTACGCCTCCCACCATTACCACCTTGGCTTATTAGAGAAGATGAGGTCGACAGAAAAGGGCCCTGACATTAAAGTGAGAGAATCCAGGACCTGAATGAGCCTCCTTCATTTGCTTTCTATCTGTGCCTCAGCAAATTACGTAACCTCTCAACTGATTTCCTCAGTTTTTTTTTTTTTTTTTTTTAGACAGAGTCTCACTCCATTGCCTGGGCTAGAGTGCCGTGGCATCAGCCTAGCTCACAGCAACCTCAAACTCCTGGGCTCAAGCGATCCTTCTGCCTCAGCCTCCCGAGTAGCTGGGACTACAGGCATGCGCCACCATGCCTGGCTAATTTTTTCTATATAT
>CAUYRT010013668.1:0-23621 GCA_963574885.1 Lepilemur ruficaudatus
CTGATGATTAGAGATATTGAACAACCTAAGTGCCCATCAATTCATGAGTGGATTATTAAAATTTGGTATGTGTTTACAATGGAATACTACTCAATTTTAAGAAATGACAGTGAGCTAGCACCACTTATTTTATCCTGGATTAAGCTTGAAGCCATTATTCGAAGTGAGGTGACATAAGACCGGAAGAATGGGCCCCACATGTACTCGCCATCAAATTGGTACTGACTAACACTATGGTGCTCAAATGGTGGTGGTGTTCACTAGGGATTTGGGGGGTGGGGAGTAGACCCACATCTGAGAGATGTGGTGAGCACTGTGGAGGGGAGGGGCATGCTTGAAATGTATTTGGGGATGGGAATTAGGGGTCTCAATAGGGGGAAGGAAATCCTCTATAACTGATTTATGTGAATAGCTGTACAACTTGGTAAATTTACTAATAACCATTTAATTGTACACTTAAAATGGAGTAAAGGCATGATATGTAAATTACACTTCAAAAAAAAAAAACAGTATTTTCTGAAGGTCTATAAACCAATATTGCCTTCAGCCACCAAAAGTTATTGTTTGTAGGCACGCTGGCCATTGTTCCCCAGTTCCTGAGTTACTCTCCAGGGCAGACTTACTGTGATGCTAATGAAGCTTAAGCTTTCAGGGTCTCTGGTTTACACCAGCCTCATCCAAGTCCTTGAGGTAGTGGTGCAAACAGAGGCATTGGCACAGTAATATGCCTTTGATATTTGCAAGAGTAGGAATTGTAACCACAATAGATTAAGAACACATCTTTCTTCCATTCCAATTTCTTCTTTATCATATTTCTTCTTTAAATGGTGTTAGAGAGACCATAGGCATTTTGAGGATCTGGCTAAGGGAAAGATGAGATGAGGATACATTTAATTTGGATGTGTTAAGATGTATTTCTGTGGGTTCACACTCCTTTTCTTTCACAGTTATTGCTAGCCATCATCATGCAGAATGGCTTCCAAGAATTTTCCCAGTGTCCACTGACAGCTCCCCCACAGCGGTGGCATAAAAGTACTGTGTCAAAGGTTCTGTTGTGAGAAGTTCCCAGATGTATGTGTGTGGCAGCGTGGAATAAAAGTTTAAATGTGGGGAGCCAGAAATCAGTCTGTAGAAAGTTCTCTGAATTATTAGACATACAGAAAATCCCAATTGAAGAATGTGCTTTCTCATTCATGTTGAAGGGGTCCAAAATATGCCACAGTGGCATAAACGACTATTTTGACTTGAAGACAGTTGAAAATAAACAGATGCAGAAACAAGAGGCTTTTTCTGAACTCGCCTTATTTTCCAAAAGCAAAGCTTGTCCAAATAGTTACACTGTTATAAATTCCTTCCCAGTGAGTTTCACAACCAAGGAAGAGCAACTCTTACCACTGAAGTTGAGAATCAGCACAAGGCAGCACCTCCGTAAGAGAAACAGACAGTGTCATAAACCTATCATATCCCCATTTATTCTCCTAAGTGTCGACTGATCTTCCGAAAAGTCAGTCGCTTTCCCAGCAGTGCCCTCTGCCTTCCTCCCACCCCTATTAACATGGCATATAAGCCCCAAATGCTAAACACCTCCTTGAGTCACATTTGTCAACTCCTGTGCATATGTACCTAATTAAATCTGTTTTTCTTTTTTGCTAATCTATCTTTTGTCAGTTTAATTTGCATGCCTACCCTTTCCCCCAAATAATATAACCTAAATGGGTAGACGAAAGGTTTTTCTACTTGACAATATCTAGTTGAAACAGAAATTCTCGCTTGTCAGGAATTACTTAATAAGGCAGCATATACACTTAAAAACATACTAGTTTTTTGAAAGTGTGTGTTTTAAGCTCAATTGTGCAAATTGTGCAAATAGAAAATTGATCTGAATCCCTGTGTTTGTAGGTAGAAATATGTAGTAGTACTGCAAGCGAATTTTCATCTTTAGGCATAGGTCATCAAAATGGCTGACTAGAGGCATCCAGCATGTGCCTCTCCACAAGGAAGGACAAAAACAGTGAGTAGATAACTGCGCATCAAACTAGAGCTTCTAAGGGGAAACAATGGAATTAAACAGGTAAATGGCGGAGACCCTCAGAAGCAGAAAAACTCAAGATGGCAGCATAAAAAGGGAAGTAAAACAGCCAGCTGGGATCAGCTTGAAGCCAGGAGAGACTCCTAATTGCAGAGAAAAGGTAAGTGAGAGATCTCCAACAGTCTAAATTCCCACTACAGACACCTGCAATCATAGCTACAGGACAGTGTGGCCCTCACAGGCCCTGAGCCTAATACAGGGAGCTGCCTGATATCCATGTGACTGACTACATTTGTCCCAGAGAGGGGATTTATGCTGGGTGCCACCCATGCCCTGGGACCCGAGCTGCTGCAGCATGGCACTGTTTTGAGAGTAGAGCCAACACCAGACTACATCTTGCCCCAGGGCCCAGTGATCCCTGCCTTTCCATGTTCCTGGTGCCTCTCTGACGTTCCTCCACATCCACTCAGAGGGCTGCAACATCATGAAAACAGCTGGACTCAGCAGTGTGGCCATGACACCAGCACCCAAACCCATGCAGTCCCCTACACTCTGGGGAACAGGTGGTCCGATACATCAGGAAGGCTCCCTGCAGGACATAGAGAGTCAAAATCTGCACTCCTCAGAGTCAGAGAGCCACACGCCCAGGGCCACTGTCACTGACAAGAACCCCACTTATGCCACTCAGAGGCATGAAGACAGGCCCACCCAGCCCACCATCATCACTGCTGGCACCTGCACATGACGGACACTCAAGGCCTTGAGGACTATCCTTCCCAGTACCCTAGTCCCAAGTAAAACTTCACAACAGCCTCCAAAAACAGCCACAGCCTAAGCCACTGAGGTATTTGCAGATATTGGTATTAATTATAGCAAATAAATCATACAAACAAATAAATACAGAACATAGAGGGTCAAATAAATCATACAAAGACTATACTATGGCACCCACACAGAGCCAAATCCAACATAGATGCAGAAATCTTCATCAAAATACTTGCAAACTGAATTCAACAACACATCCACAAGATAAAAAGCCATGATTTCCTGGGATTTATCCCAGTAATGCAAGGATTATTTAATATATGCAAATCAATAAATATGACACATCACATCAATAGAATGAAGGACAAAAACCATATAATCAACAGATATAGAAAAAGCAGTTGATAAAATTCAACATTTTTTTCATGTTAAAAAACTCTCAACAAATCAGGTATAGGAGAAACATACCTCAACACAATAAAGACAGTATATGACAAACCAACAGCTAACAGCATACTGAATGGGGAAAAGCTGAAAGCCTTTTCTATAAAAACTGGATGCCCACTTTCAACATTATTATACTACGTAATACTAGAAGTCCTAGCCAGAGCAATTAGGCAAGAGGAAAACACAAAGAGCATTCAAACTGGAAAAGAAAAACTAAAATTTTCCGCTTTTTCAAATGACATGATCTTATACATAGAAAAACCTGAATACTCCACCTAAAAGCTCTTAGAACTGAGAAGTAAATTCAGTGAATTTGCAGGATACAAAATAAACACATAGGAAGCAGCAGCATTTCTATATACCAGTAATGAACTAGCTGAAAAAGAAATCCAGAAAGTAATTCTATTTACAATAGCCACACACAAAAGAAATCTAGGAATAAATTTAACCAATGAGGTGAAAGATCTCTATAATGAAAAATACAAAATATTGATGAAAGAAATTGAAGAGAACACACAAAAAAGGAAAGACATCCCATGGCTATGAATTGAAAAAAATTAATATAGTTAAAATGACCATACTACCCAAAGCAATCTACAGATTCAATGCAAACCCTATCACAAAACCAATAACAATCTTGACAGAAATAGAAACAATCCTAAAATGTAAATGGAAACACAGAAAAGCCCAAATAGCCAAAGCAATACTGAAGAAAAAAAAAAAAAAGCTGGATACATTACATTACTTGACTTCAAAATATACTGCAAAGTTATCATGATCCAAATAGTATGGTATTTGTATAAAAATATACACATGGATCAATGGTACAGAATAGAGAGCTCAGAATTAAATCCACATATTTATAGCCAACTGATTTTTGACAAAAGTGCCAAGAATGTACATTGAGTAAAGGATACTCTCTTTGATAAATGGTGCTGGGGAAACTGAAAATCCATGTGCAGAAAAATGAAACTAGATCCTTATCCCTTACCATATACAAAGATAAACTCAAAATGGAGTACAGACTTAAATGTAATCCCCAAAACTATAAGACTACTAGAAAAAAAACATAGAAGAAACACTTCAAGACATTGGTATAGGCAAAAATATTATGGGAAAGACTTCCAAAGCACGGGCAACAAAAACAGACAAATGGGACTATCTCAAACTAAAAAGCTTCTGCACAGAAAAGAAGATAACTCACTGGAGAGACAACCTATGGAATGGAGAAAATATCTGCAAACTATTCATCCAACAAAGAACTAATCCAGAATATACAAGGAACACAACTCAAAGCATAATAATAACAACAACAACAATAATCTGAATAAAAATGGGCAAAGGATCAAATAGACATTTCTCAAAAGAAGACAAACAAATGGCCAAGAAGTATGTGGGAAAATGCTCAATGTCACTAATCATCAGGAAAATGCAAATGAAAACCACAGTGAGATACTACCTCAATCCAGTTAGAATGGCTATTCTCAAACAGACAAATACCAAATGCTGGCAATCATGTGGAGAAAAGGGAACTCTTATACGTTCTTGGTGGGAAAATAAATTAGTATAGCCACGATGAAAAACAGTATGGTAGTTTCTCAAAAAACTAAAAATAGAAGTACCATTGGATCTCAGTAATCCCACTACTAGTTATTTATTCAAAGGAAATTACATCAGTATATATATCAGTATATATCAGTATATATACCAGCCCCCTCATGTTTTTTGCAGCTCTATTCACAATAGCCAAGATATGAAATCAATCTAAATGTCCATCAACAGATGAATGGATAAAGAAAATGTGGTGTATATACACAGTAGAATGCTATTCCACCATTAATAAAAAGAATAAATACTGTCATTTGCAGCGACATGGATGAGCCTGGGGGATATTATGTTAAGTGAAATAAGTCAGGTACAGAATGATACCTGTTCTTCCTCATATCTGGGAGCTAAGAAAAAATAGAGCTCATAATAACTAAGAGCATGGAATATAGAGAGTGGTTATAATGAGTAAAAGGTGAACATCAAAGATTCCCAAAAATCACAAATTCAATTCTGAAAAATAAATTAAATGTTTAGGCATTACATAACCTAATTTATAAATAAATATTGCTTAATGATATTTTTATAAGAACAATAGTGGTTGGTGTCAGATGTTGCTAAAGTGGCTGTATGGTGAGAAGGATTGGGGTAAAAGATTTGGAATCAAAGGAATTGGCTTTGAATTCTAGGACTTCTACTTTGTCTCTCTATGATGTTGATTAATCTCCATGAGCCTTGGTTCTTATTTAATTTAATTTATCCAGAATGTATTTAAATTCTATGTTGTATAAGACCCTGTGTTAGATTTTCAGTATGAATAAAATCCAAATCCTTGCATTTAAAAAGCTCGTATTTTAATTCTACCTGCACTGTGGAAATAATAAGCCACCTTTTAGGTTGTTGTGGGTAGTAAATAAGATAATTCTACAAGAGCATCTAACACTGTCTTGAAAAGTCAAATTCTTAATAAAAGTTATTTTCCCTCTACTCCTTATAATGCTCTTCTAAGGATTTGGGGTTGAATGTCCTAGATTTTGCAGGATTTAATTTCTTTTTTTCTTCATTTTCAGTTTAGAATTGGAGCCACTTACATTGATATTGCCCTTCCTTTGTTCAGGGGTCAGAAAATTACAGCCTGAATACCACATCTGGCTGGCCCTTGGCTTGTTTTTTTATGGCTACTGAGCAATGAATGTTTTTCCACACTTTTAAAGGGCTGTTAAATACAAACAAAAGAGAATATGGACCAGACATGGTATGTGGTCCCTAAAGCCTAAAATATTTATGATATGGTTTTTAACAGGAAAAGTATTTTGACATCTTTTTAGTATATTGACTTCATGAGTATTGTGATAATACTGAAAAATACAGTATTTCAAGCTACATATGAGAAAAGAATTACTGCAACATGCACGCATACAGATAGAACATGTATTGGTTAGCTCCATATGCAAATCTCCTTATCCATAAAGCTCTAACTCAAGTGTACCCCATGTCACATTATATAAACCATATACGTAGTGACACACGGCCTTCATTATAACACAAAGAACCTATAGTATGCCTGTGATTTATTAAAGGTGGTTATTTCTCTCACTGAAAGGTTGATTCTCTGTCCCATCCCCTTGAATCAGGGAAGACTCTGTGATTGATTTTACCCATAGAACACAATGGAAATAACACCATGACATTGCCTATCCCTTAGAGCACTCTCTCTGGAATCCCTGAACTGCCATGTGACCTCCATGCTGGAGAGATCTCATGTCATGTAGGCACCATGGGTGGAAGTCTCAGCTGAGCCCTGCCTTACAGTCATTCATTCCCTCCAAGGCACAAGACATAGGAGTCAAGCCATTTTGGAACCTCTAGACCAGTCCTGCTGTCAAGTGAATTTCACTGAGTGATCTCAGTTGACACCATATGGAGCCAATGAATCACCCACTTGATCCCTGCCCAAATTCCTGACCCATAAAATATGGGTGAGATATATGTGCATTACCATAGGCACTGTGTTCCAGAGTGGGCTGTTACTCAGCAGCAGATAGCTAGAACATGGGTATCTGTTTGCCAACTTAATGAATGCGAAATGTCAGTACCAGATTTAATAACAATAATTGTTACCATATTGTGGCTCATTTACGTGCCAGACACTATTCTCAACACTATTCATTATCATTTAATATAATAACCTTATGAAGTTATTAAATTATGGAAATTATTTTCCACACAGTGCAGATAAGGACACTGAGATTTAAGGAGGTTAAGCAGCAAACAGGTATCGCAGCTACTAAATGCCTGAGACTGGGGATCCAACTCAGTTCTTTCCTGTTTGAAAACCCTTTCTCTGATCTATTGTAAGCACCACCTCACATTATAATGGGAAACTAATTTAATTGGTATATGAAGCTTTACCCATAGGTTGACACATCAAACATCTTTGTGTTTATATTATTTTATTTAATTAATCTTATGTGTTTTTTTCCTTGTACAAATCTGTCTTCAGTGCAGCTCATTTTAAGTGACAGCCTGTGTGTGGAGTTCTCTGGACTAAAATGTAGCATAGGGCTGTATTTAAATATACCTATCTCCTTTATATTCAATAAAAGGAAATGTGACATTTGTTCCTAACTTTTAAGGACATTCCATTTAATTCAAAATGTTTTGAAGGAAATATTCAATTCAAGGAGCTTTATTTCCAAAGGTGACACACAATCAGTATTTATGGAAAAATCCCATTCATTGATATTTCATTTATTCTTCATTATGTTTTATCCAATTTATCTTGATATTTTCAAAAAGAGGCTCTCTTTAAATGGGTTATTGATTCTAATTTTTGTCTGTAGAGCTCTATTTTTAATAACAATAATAGTAACCACACATCAAGTAATAATAATAGCAATTGAAAATTGCAACAGCAAATATTTTTATTGAGCAATTATGATATACCAGAGGCAATTCTAAACTCTATGCATATATTAAATTATTTAATAAATCATCCAATGGGTTAATATACACAAGTCCTCAGATTTGTATATACCTTTATACTTTTTGGCTTCTTTTTGATCTTATATCTTCTATTATGGCTTTGACCTTTATTATGTCCCTAAGGGATAAACAAGTAATATGACAAGAATTGCACACTACTGGAAACCAGAGGTGTCTTATTCATGAGTAGACTGAACTTCTGTGCTGGTCATTATTAATTATTCACCAAAGTGCATTCCTAACTACAGTCAAGCATAAGAAATATACTTCCATGAAATCTAGGTGTCAGGGTGGCCATGTGAATTACTCAGGCCAAAGACACATGAACAGAAATGATGTAGGTATCTTCCTGGTGGAGGTATTTAAGAGCCAGTACATAATTCCCCATCTTTTCTTTCTTATCATGTGTATGAGGGTTCTCCAAAGGAATTGAACCAACATAATTTATAATTATTATACATGAATAAATGTATACATATTTTATATGTATGCATGTGTGTATATAGGAAGGCTGTTCGGAAAGTATCCAACCATTGTTAATATAACAAAAGTGGTTACGTGGCTGGATACATTCCAGACGGCCTGTGGGGGGAGGGGAGAGATTGATTATAAGTAATGGGCTCACATGATTATGAAGGCTGAGAAGTCCCAAGATTTGCAATCATCAAGCTGAAAACCCAGGAGAACTGGACGTGTAGTTTTAGTCCAAGTCTGAAGACTTTGAGAACCAGGAGAGCTGATGGTGTAAATTCAGTCCAAAAGCTAGCAGGCTTGAGACCCAAGAAGAGCTGATGTTTTAGTCCAAGTCTGAAGGCCAGGCAAAACCAATGTCCCAGCTCAAGCAATTAGGCAGGAGGAGTTCCCTCCTACAAAAAGTTCCCTTTTTGTTCTATTCAGGTCTTCAATTAATTGAATGAGGGCCACCCACATTAGGGAGGATAATCTGTTTTAATCAGTTTGCTGACTTAAATGTTAATCTCATCGCAAAACACCCTCATAGACATACCTGGAATAATGTTTGACCAGTATCTGAGCATCCTGTGGCATTTGATGCAAAAAATTAACTATTACAATATGCTAATATATAATATATGTGTCATAAGATTGGAGCAGGCTGGAGTGTTTAGCCAATGTAGCATAAGCTACAAGGAAGTTTCCTGATAACCTTTAGTAAAATCTACTTAATGTCATGCTACAGTATTTGCATTGCTTATCTCTCAGGTATGCAGCAAATGTTCAATTCAGTAACTGATCATGGGGGTTATTAAGAGTGAAAAGACTGAAAAGAAACACATACATGAAGTTTTATTTAGTAGTACCTGATTACTTGGATCTTATTGAATTATTTAATCCAAATGCCCTTGTTAAATTATTTAATACATATGCCCTGTAAAATATGGAATTTTAACTTGATTTCTCTAAGGTCCTTTACAGAACTCACATTCTATGATTTTAGGTTTCTCAGTTTCAGACAGAGAAACTAAATCACATGAAAGCAAATCAACTGTACCAAGCCCATTAGATGAAATGCTGGGACTAGAATTGTAATTGTCTATTTACCTAGTAATCTGTTCCTATTGCACTGAGTCATGCTCTTCTAAATTCAGCAATTGTTCAAAAGAAACATTAAAATATGTAACTAAATTGGGAGTGATTTTTATATTGATGTCAATTTATTCTTATAAAAATATTTAGGGTATGTCATTTGAAAATGCCAGAGTAGCTCATCCATAGCCAACTTCATGTATAAAATTCAATTTAAACTCATGCTATCTACCTACCTAGAAACTGACAAGGAACCATGGGAAATGCAGCAGTATATAATGGTATGATGTGACCTAAATAATTCCATTTATTTTATGTTAACTATCATAGGATGTAATCACATATAAATCACACATTTAATTTTTTTAATATGAAAGTATTCATACTTTGTTTTCTCATGAAGAACCACATTCCTCTAAGGTAGGGCTAATTATGGTGTAAAATTATTAAAGACTTATTTTTGAAAGCTAGCAAATCAGGAGTCCACCGTGGAGTAAGTACAACTACCTTCAAATTTGTCGTCTTGTGAGGCTCTACAATTATTCCTATGGCCCTGTTATTGCTCTGAACATTCTTGTATTGCATCTTCAGAGTACTTGGGTTGTTTTTGTGACAATTCTTTTCATCTCTTGAAGGTGTTATTGATCACTAGAAATGGCCAATTGGCTTTCAGAGCTTCTGTGTGGGAATTAAATATGTGATAGAACTGGACAGTATTACATTTATTCAAACAATAAATTGAAATATTTTATTTTGAGTATTTTGTGGTTGGTAAAAGTGACTTTGAAGGCAATTATTTAAAAGGTGGCCCATTAGGCAGAGCCTGGTGGCTCATACCTGTAATCCTAGCACTCCGGGAGGCCGAGGCGGGAGGATTGCTCGATGTTAGGAGTTTGAGATCAGCCTGAGCAAGAGAGAGACCCCGTCTCTTTAAAAATAGAAAGAAATTAATTGGCCCACTAAAAATATATAGAGAAAAAATTAGCCGGGCATGGTGGTGCATGCCTATAGTCCCAGCTACTCGGGAGGCTGAGGCAGAAGGATTGTTTGAGCCCAGGAGTTTGAGGTTGCTGTGAGCTAGGCTGATGCCACAGCACTCTAACCTGGGCAACAAAGTGAGACTCTGTCTCTAAATAAATAAATAAATAAATAAATAAATAAATAAATAAAAGGTGGCCCATAAAAATGCCAAAATATATCAGAATCATTGGAATTAGCTCATAGCTCCTAAATAGACTAAAGTATATAGAGGCCAATCACCTAATGATTGATTTAATTGTGTGCATGGTATAAATATAAATATTAATAGTGTATATGTTGTGTGCATGTATATATGAGAGAGACAGAAAGAGAAATTCATTGTTTTATACTTTATGAAAAGTTATAAAAGGTGTTACTTCTATTTTGGAAGCGTTTTGTTCTAACTTGAAAAGCAAAGACATACTTACATAAAAAGCATCATATAGGGAAGCCTGAGACACTAACCTGCAAGTACTGAACCAAGGCACTGTGACATATTAGGTTTCTTTGCCTAGAAATTTTAAATACAATGATAGAGGGATATTTATGGGATTTTTGACTATAGCATTGTTTGGGTGTACGAAAATGGACAAAATTAAGATTAGGTCATTTATACATCTCCAAAATTTTCTGAATGGGACAAAATTAAAAACATTATTGTAGGTTTGCATTGGAGGACAAGTGAAGGGAAAAATAGAACTATGAACTCATCATTACATGTACTCCTTTCTGAAGAGTCAGTATGGTGCAGAAAGAATAGAGAGGCTACCCACTAAGAAAGTAATTGTGATGATTTAATGAGCTCATGTATATAAAGTGCCCAGCACAGAGATCAACATATGATTTATGCTCCATAAATTTTAGGGTTTTTTTCTCTGACCATTTCACTCTTTTGGTGATTATTTGCATATCTATGGGTATAAGATGAAAATGAATAATTTAGCTTTGATGTGCAGTACAATAAGCAAGGAAATGGAGAAGAGATATGATCTAATCAAAATGAGTTAGTTATAATCCCTTGTCTTTGAAAAATAATAATATAGTTAAGTCATATTTATATCAAGCTCTTAACTTTTCATATCTATGATTTTTCTTTTATCCCTTCAATAGCCCAAAGACTTTGGTCAGACAGATTATTTTCCTCATGCACTTAATGAGAAAATTTGTGGCTGTGACTTTTTCAAATCATAAAACTGTTTTGTACCAGAGTCCAAATCAAAACATAGGTCCCACAATTGTAGGTTAAGTTAGCCTCTGCAATGCACACCCCCCAACCCCCTGTGATTCTTGCCTCTTGTGTAATTTCTTCCTCTTTTGTTGGCTGGACCTAGAGGCTTAATTCTAATAAACAGATTATAGCAAAAGTGATAGGTGTCACTTCCAACATTAGGTTAAAAGGAGACTGTGGCTTCCATCTTGGACTCTTTCTTGCTCTCTCCTTTCCTCTCTCTAAGGATGCCCAGCTACCACTTTGTGAGTAGTCCCAGGGAGTGGCCCAAATGACAAGGAAGTGTTATCTCTGCCCAACATCCAGGAAGGACCTTAAGCCTGACAAGAGTAACGTGAATGAGCTTGAATCTTCTGAGATCTGCCAACAGCCGTGTAAGGGAGCTTAGGAGAAAATTTCCCCCCACTGAACCTTTAATAGAGACCACAGACCAAGCAGACACCTTGATTGCATGGTCGTGATAGATCGTGAGCCAGAGGCACCAGCCAAGCCAATCTAACATTCCTGACTCAGAGGTAATAAATTTTAAATGTTATGCAGAAATATATATCTAATATACATGATTTTCAACTCTGTATAGTTCAAGCATTTAGTCTATATGGTAGAGCTAGTTATTAACTGATTATTAAGGCTTTCAATTTAGAGTTTTCTGTTACTAAATAACTCTTTGGGCAATTTGCTTAACCTCTCTGTGACTCAGATTTCTCATATATGACATGAAAATACTAGAAATAAAAACTACCTTTGGGAAGAACAAAAAAGAAAAAAATCCATATAAAGGGCTTAGAATTGTGCTGGCCCATGGACAGTGCTCAATAGATGTTATTAGTTTCATTTCTTTATCAAAGTAAGAAACACAACTAATATTACAAATAAGTGGAGATAAAAATTTAAACAAGTATTCAAAATTGTGATTATAATTATTAATCTGTGATATTAACATTATTATGCCAACAGAAGAATCAATGCACAGGTTAATGTGGCAAGTAAAAGGTCTAACCATAAACTACAAGTTATAAGGCAGGGAGTTCTGGCATATTTCAGTCTGTGAAATTGAGATTGATTGAGATTGATTTCTCTTTGAGAAAATGGTATTTTTCTGTTTAATTGTATTAATTACCAGCTATCATAATTTAGAAATCTCTTTGTGTGGCAGTTTACAGAAATTTGATGTCATCTAATTATATAAATGTTAATATTTTCATAGAGACTTTTAAAGAATTCATCATACATATATGTGGATATATAGACATATATTTATTTATGATGATACTTAAGTATAAATTGGAAAGTACCAAAAGAAGCAAATATCACAATATTTAGAGAAATTTATGTCTAGAAGTAGCTGTGATTTATGTTTGCTAAACAAGACATGTAGTGAAAACAGTCAATATGCTCTTGGACATTATCTGAAAGATACCACCAAGAAACAGAAATTACTCTTATAGTCATAACACCAATTCAGCAAGAAGGACAAATAGGGAATGCTGGGAATAGGAGATTGAGAGACAAGACAGGACTTAAAATATACAAAAAGGATGATTGGGTTTAGACTCTAAATCATGTTTAATAAATTTAGTAGATTTTGACTCTAAATTACATTTATAAAACACTGAGTGAAACACTAAGTGCTATCACTGCTGTTTTTTTTATTTTTCAGAGCATTTTATAAAGTGAATATAAGTAATAAAGACTTTCATGTAAATATTTAAAGTAGACCTATGACGGAATATAATACAATAAACAAATTGTACTTGCTAGAATTGTTTTTCAACTTTTCTAGTCTGCATCAGACCTCTTGATTCTAATAAAATATGATAAACTTAAAAGATCTTCGGTAAGAACAACAAAAATATATTATTATTATTAGACAAACTCCTAAAGACTTTGTTGAAAAAGGTAAACATAAAAATTCCTTTTATCAAATTGTATTAAGTAATATAATATATTAATATGCATAAAAGATGGTATTTATATTTATAGTAAAGAAAATGTGTTTTTATCTGCATATGGTATCTAAAATTACTTTTCCAACAAAGATTCTCTTAAATGTTAACATTATAATGACACAGTATGGTTAATACTACAAATCTGCAAGGGCATATTTTATAGTTTGCCCCTTTTACACTTTGTGTGTGTGTGTGTGTTGCTGTGTAGTATATCCTTTAATAAATAATATGCCAATTGGTAGTATAGGGATGCTTCACTGTCATACACAAAATGAGTGCATACGAAGTCTATTCCTTGTGTCTTTTGGTTACCTCCATTGTCATTTTTAAGTACAGAAGATAGAATGATCTTTCATGATTATTAAATACCTAGGGATCTAGGGATGAACATATCTAATGGGATTGAGGTTTATCATCATTGACCAAATCAGTTTCCATAACATCCACTCTAGTGGCAATCTATTGACCAATTTTAAAACCAAATGCTCATTTGTTTAATTTCTTGGAGGAAGTTAGATTAGAATTTGATGTCTCTGACACCATCCATGTCTTTCTTTAAGGACAATGAAAATGCCACAGAAAAAGTGAGTACTATTTGGCACAAGACCAGAACAGAAATGAAAGTTTACAGATATACTAAGATGTCCACAGAAGTATTGCAGAAGTATTTTTGCAGAGTAGACAAACAAGACTGCTAAGTGTTCCTCTTTCCTCATCTAACAGTCCTGACGACTCATTAAGAACACACGATCTAGTGAAGTTTTTACTGCATATCTGTTCTATTTCAGAACTACCCAGTGGTATTTCTCATATTTTCTTCTATTGCTGTTCTATTTGTCCCTTGTTCTTACTTTTTTTTCCTCCTTCTTTTCTTCTTTGAAAAAATAATCAGGCTGGTTATGGTGGCTCATGTCTGTAATCACAGCAATTTGAAAGGTCTAGGCAGGAGGATCGCTTGAAGCCAGGAATTTCAGAACAGCCTGGGCAACATAAAAAGACGCCATCTCTCCAAAAAAAGAAAAAAAAAAAACTAGCTGAGTGTGTTGGCATATGCCTGCAGTGCCTGTGCTCCTACCTACTCCAGAGGCTGAGGTGGGAGAATCACTTGAGCTCAGGTGTTCGAGGCTGCAGTGAGATATGATCACACCACTGCACTCCAGCCTGGGCTATATATATTTTTTCTTTTTTTAAAATTTGAAGTAAATTTAAATAAATTAGTAAGCAGAAAATTTCAAGGACACTAATAGCTATTGAACTATAATCAACAAGTTAATTTGAAAATTTATGTATCTTACACATATTATATCATGTAATTTTTATAACAACTTTAGAAAGGAGAATGAGAAAGTTATAGCTCAGAGGGATGAAGTGATCAGTAAACAGAGAAACTGGATGGGGACCCAAGTCTCTGTGATTCTAAAGCTCAGGCGTTACAGCTGCATCATTTTTCCCGAAGGGCATTAAATTATCATATGTTTAGGTTCTCACCAAATAGCTTGAGGCAAGAGACAAAGTAGGAGATATTTAAACAATTAGTATAACAGTAAGTCCTGACTTTAAAGTCTGGTAGAGGAGAGATTACTTGCTCCTTACTAGGTCCCTAACACTGGAAAAATCTCTATAGACCCGAATATTAAAATTAAAATCACCACAGTGCCATATGCCAAAATGAAATTTCAGACCATGGTGCACATTTTCAAAGGAAAGTACTCAATGAGAGACATTGTAGAGTGACAAATGGGTCAATCCATTGAGAAGATATAACACTTAGAAATATATATGCACCTAACAGAGTCCCAAATTATACAAAGCAAAAATGATAGAACTGAAGACAGAAATAGACAATTTATATTATTTGGAGACTTCAGTATCTCATTTTTAATGAGGGATAAAACAATTAGAGAGATCAACAAGCAAATAGAAGACCTGAACAAGACTTTAAACTAACTTTACCTAAAAGACATCTGTGGAACACTACACTCCAAAACAGCAGACACTTTTCAAGTGCACATAGAACATTCTCCAGGGTAGACCCATATGTTAGGCCATTAAAAAAAAAAAAAAACTTAATAAATGTGAAAGGATTGAAACTATATAAAGTATGTTAGAAATCAATGACAGAAGAAAAAGTGGGAAAATGGGAGAATCACAAGTATGTGGAAATTACATAACACAATCCTACAAAGCTGATGTAGCAAAGAAGAAATCACTAGAGTAATCAGAAAATACTGAGATAAATGAAAATAAAAACATAATATAACAAAACATATGAGATGTAGTGAAAACAGTGCTCGGAGAGAAATTTATAGTTGTAAATGCTCATAGTATAAAAAAGAAATGATTCCAAAAATAACCCATGCTTCCACCATAAGACACTGGAAGAAGTGCAAATAAATCTAAAGCAAATAGAAGAAAAAATAATAATAATTAATATAAAAATTAATAAAAGAGAGAGTCAAAAAACAACAGAAAAAATCAGTAAAACAGAAGTTGTTTCTTCGAAAGGATCAATAAAAATTGATAAACTTTTAGATAGTCTAACTGATGGGAATAAGACCACTGGGGCTCAGGGACCCCATTTCTGAGGCCGTGGGAGGAGAGGAGGTGAAGGAATGCTACCGGAGCAGGAGTCAGAGGTAAGAACAGAAGTTAACTGCCTAGTTGGGGGACATTTCAGCGATCTGAGAGTATAGCAAAGCAGACTTCCACCTTAAAGCCTGAGGGGCCTCATACCTAAAAAGCCACGGAGTGGCCTGACATGAAAGCCATCCACGGCCGTAGAGAAAGATTGCAAAATGTCAGCCGGGGAGAAGGAACTCCAGGCTCCAATTCTTAAAGAACACCAGGTTGAGCTCTTTCCCTCCCCTTTCTCAGTAGAAAGCCTCAAATAATGGGGAGCTAACCTCCCAATAAAGGGTACTAATCTCTTTGTTCCTCAATCCAATGGGCCACAGATGCTGAGTTCAGAAATACTATCTATACATACCTTAAGGCATAGTTGTCCTTAGTAAGGAGCTATGTGTTCCTGCTTCTATAGATAAAAGAATAATTAGCTAAGACATCTTGTGACTATGAGGGGAGACTTGAAACTTCTACATATTGTAATCCACGAGCTTTTCATGTGAAATCATTGTAATCTATAGCATGAAAGAGAGAATAAAAATGGGTGCTAGTCAGTACCACCTGGCTCATGGGAATGCTGGTGGTCCCCTGGCTTCTCCATATCCTTTCACCCTACTTTTTGTGTCCATGTCTTTGTCTCTCCCATGTCTTGCGGTGCACCCTGCCCAGGGACCACGTTATATCGGGGGCATCATGAACCCCCGATATCTAACCAAGAAAAAAAGAGAGAAGATTACTAATATCATGAATGAAAGAATAAAATTACCATCAATCTTACAGAACTAAAAAGCAATATTAGGGAATACTATAGAAACTGTATGCCAACAAAGGAGGTAACTTAGAGCAAATGGACAGATTCTTATGAAGGTACAAGCTATCAAAACCAATTCATGAAAAAATAGAAAATGTGACTGGACCTATAACAAGTAAGGAGATTGAATTAGTAGTTTCAGTGAATTTTTCATACAGAAAATCCCAGGCCCAGACGGCTTCACTCATGAATTCTACCAAATTTTTCCAGAACAATTAATATGAATCTTTCGCAAATTTCCACAAAAAATAGAAGAGGAGGGAATACTTCCACATTACTTCTATGAGATCAGTATTATGATAAAAAAAAAACTAGAAAAAGACGTAACAAAAAAGAAAACCACTGAGCAATATGTTTATGAGTATATATGCCAAAATCCTGATCAAAATACTAGCAAACTGACTTCAGCAACATATAAAATAAATTACTTCCTATAATGAAGTGAGATTTATCCTAGAAATGCAAGGTTATTTAATATATGAAAATCAATTAACATAATATACTGCATTAACAGAATAAAGGAAAAGAAACATGATCATTTCTATAGAACAGAAAAAGCATTTGACAAAATCCAACATTCTTTTATCATTAAAACACACAACAAACTTGGAATAAAAAGGAACTTTCTCAATCAGATAAAGAACATCAATAAAAAACACACAGGTAGCATCATACTTACTGATGAAAGCCTGTATGCTTTCTTCCTAAGATCAGGAACAAGGCCAGGCTCTCTGCTCTCATCGCTTCTATTCAGTATTGTGCTAAATGTTTGAGCTAGGGAAATTAGGCAAATAAAAACAGGATCCAGGTAGGAAAAAAAAACAGAGGGAAACTATTTCTATTTGCCAATTACATGATCTTAAATATAAAAAATCCTTCAGAATGCACAAAAAAGTATTAGAAATAATAAAAGAGTTATGAAAGTTTGAAGAATGAAAGATCAATACACAAAAATCATTTGTACTTCTATATACTGGAAATGGACAACCAGAATATGAAATTAAGAAAACAATTATCTATGTAATAGCACCATCAAAAAAATTAAAATACTTGAGGATAAATTTAACAAAAAGTGTAAAATTTGTACTCTGAAAACTTCAAAACATTGTTGAAAGAAATACAAGAAGGGCCTAAATAAATGAAAATACATCCTATGTTTCTGGATCAGAAGAATTAGCATGAATAAGACGGTAATGATCCTCAAATTGGTGTACATACACATTCAATGAATTCCTATCAATATTCTAGCTTTGCTTCATACAGAAATGTCTAGCCATTCCTAAAACTCATGTGGAAATAAATAGCCAAAGCAATCCTGTAAAAAGAAAACAAAGTTATAAGACTCATACTTCCAGATTTATAAATTACTGCAGAGTTATAGCAATCAAGACAGGATGACACTGGCCTAAGTACAGACATGTAGATTAATGGCATAGGATCAAGGGTCCAGTAACAAACTTTTATATTTATGATCAAATTATTTGTACAGGGGTTCCACAACAATTCAGTATGACAAAGAATAGTTTTTTCAACAAATGGCAGTGGAACAACTAGATATCCATATGTAAAAGACTGAAGTTGGACTTAAATCATACACAAAAAAGTATAGATCATACTATGATCTATAAGTATAAGCTAAAAGTATAAAACTCTTAAAAGTTTCATTCTAAGTGACCATAGGTTCTTCGTGAACTTGGGTTAGGAAAAACCTTATATATGACAACAAAAGCACAAACAACAGAAGGAAAAAATAGGTAAATTGGACTTTGTCAAAACTGAAAACTTCAGTGTTGCAAACATTCCATCAAAAAAGTAAAAAGACAGAACACATAATGAGATAAAATATTTGTAAATTATCTATCTGATAATAGATTTGTATCTAGAATATATTGACATAAAAAGCCCAACAAGTAAATGATAAGAAGATAAATAATAAAATTTAAAATGGGTGAAGAATTGGCCTCTTCAAAGAAGATATACAATTGTTCAATAAATACATGAAAAGATGTTCAATATCATTAGCTAACAAGGAAATGCAAATCAAAACCACAATAGGATACAATTTCACATCTGCTGTGGTAACTATTTTATTACAGCCATTTTTTTAAAAGAACAAAATTAAGACAGACAGGAACAAGTGTTGACAGAAAAATTGAAACCTTCATACATGGCTGGTTGAGAAGTAAAATGGAATAGCCTTTTTCAAAAACACTTTGGCAGTTCCTCAAAATATTAAACATGGAGTTACCACATGTCCCAGCAATTCCTTCCTATGCGTATTCCTAGGAGAAGTGAACCCCTCACACAAAAACTTACACATGAATGTTCATAGCAGCATTATTTATTATAGATAAAAAGTGAAACAACCCAATGTCCACTAACTGATGAATGGATACATAAATTTGGTATATCCACACAATGTAATATTATTTGTAATACAACGGAATGAAATAATCTATATAATATTATGTAATGTAATGTAATACTACAAAATGGATGAACCTTGAAAACATTGCACTAATGGAAAAGATCCAGTTACAAAGGACTACATACTGTGTGATTTCATTTACATGAAACTTTCAGAATAAGCAAACAGACACAGGAAGGCATAGATTGGAGGTTATCTAGGTCTAGGGCTATTAGGATGAACAGGGAGAGGCTGCTAACATAGGATTTCTCTTTGGGTAATGTAATACTTTAAAATTGAGTATAATGATGGTTGCACTACTCTGTATATACTAAAAACTACTGAAGTATATACTTGAAAGAGAGAGACACTAAAAAACCCTCTTACATGGCAGGTAGTTGCTTATCGACATTAAGTGTATAAAAAGTTCCAGAACTAGAGATTAGGGAGATTTTTTTTTGTAGAGGATTAAACTGCAAGTTTCAACATCCTCAATTAGAAGACAGTGGCTTTAAAGTAACCTTTTTGAGGTCTTAACATTTATCTCCTGGACTTTGTGGGATGCAGTGGGCTAGTGCCTGCAACAAGTCTGATTAATTTGAAGAATAAATGACTGCCTATCACTCCAATGAGGTCGCTGCTTTAGCAATCTAAATTCCTAGAGTTTGTTCAGGGCAAAGAATGTATGAATATTTTCAATGGATCAGAGGTTAAGCATGAATATCCAATATAGAATAATCATTGACCTGTCCTAGTGAGCTAGCTATGGGGTCAAACAAACCTCAGTAGAGGAAACAGAATCCTAGACAGATTCCTGGGACTAAAAGTGAAAGTAGTCACATCACCACCTCTTGCATCCAGCAGAATAGACACTTATTGGACCTTGACAAAGGAAATGCAGGGATGTCTTCAGCAATGGGGAAATCACTGGAGAACGTACAGAAATGCCCATCAAAGTGTTAACTTAAAACCAGCTGTTGTATTCAAGCTGATGGAGGATGAAAAGCAGCATAGCCAGAGATAAAGGGAAAAAACCAACCTAGCTTCCTTTATTACATGACAGTCTTCCTGCCAGCCACCGGCAGAACTGCAGGAGGGGAGAAGCCTCAACTCTAAATCAGCTTCAGGGCTTTGATAATTACATGAGGCCAGAAATTTTCGTCATTTAACTGATACTGTATTTTGTGACTTAAAGTCATTGTAGAGTTTTATTAGAGTGACCAGAAAAGTCATGGACTACGTTTTCATGTAGGAGCAGAAAAAAGACTAGCCCCATGAATGTATTTAAAAGACAATGGGAGATAGGATTTAAATTGTTTATAATCATATTCTACCAGATGTGGTTCTTCAAATTCTAAAATGAGAACAATGATAGCATCCAATCCACAGAATTGCTGTGATAAATTCCCTCACTGCCTAGCAAATAATGAACACTTTTAATTATTATTTTTAATTATTATTATTATAATTTTTAATTATTATTATTTCTATCACTTTGCTTTTATCGCTGATGGACATATCTTCTAGATCAGTGCTACTAAATGAACTTCTTCTCTAGACAGAAATATTCCCTGCACTGTCCAATAGGTAGCTACTAGCCACATGTAGCTATTGAGTGCTTGAAATGTAGCTAGTGCAACTGAGGCACTAAATTTTTAATTTTATTTAATTTTAATCCATTTACATGTAAACATAAATAGCTGCCTGTGGCTCATGGCTACCATAATGAACTGCTTAGATCTAGACTTTGTATAACAAAGAAAAATATGGGGCAGAGAAGTTGATTGTAAATTCAAGTCCATGTCCATCCAACAAGGAGACCTTTCCAAACCAAATTATTGCTTCATTGATGTAAGCAGTAATGCCAGAAAAACCTAAGAATGAATCAGAAACAAGTAGAGGTTAAAGGTAGGGAAGGAAAATTGTAACTTACACACAGATTTCCACATGAATGAAAATATATTCATGTGGAAATCTGCCCATACTAAAATATATTCAAACTAACTTTTTGACATCCAGTCTGGTTCATTAGCATTGATAATGAATTGCTTACAGGATTTAATCTAGCCATTTCCTAATGATGCAGATTGTTAAACATAGACAGTATCTTAATAAGAGAAGCTTTACCATATATTCTCCTTGAATCTTATAAAAAAAAAAAATGTGTCCATCTGCTTAGAATCTGCCGGTACAAACCTGTGAAAGATTCAGTGTGGTTCCATTGTAATATTGGGGGGTTATAACCTGATGAAGGAAAGGTCATCTTGCTTCTGGTAAATCTCAAGAAGATAGTTTGCTTTAGTGAGGCAGGCAAAAGGACAGCCCTGAGGGGTAAGAAGCTACAGTCAGCAGGCCTCTAAATTGGAGTATGCTGACTGGAAGAAAAGACTAGAGCACATTTAGCATTATGCTCAAGCTACGTCAGGTGTCCGGGGAAAGTCTTCTCTAAAACTAGGCAATTCTGGCCTTGTCCTATCGCAGTGTAGTGCCAAACAGCTGTGTAAAGTAGTATTTACTATTGCTCTCACATTAAAGATTTATATTTAACTGTGGCATCTTCCATATAATAGATTTAAGAGCTTTGAATTTGTTTTTTATGAGTAACGTTTGAAATTGCTTTTGCGTTTTCCTCCTATCTAACCTCCACCCCGTCTCTTAAACAGAGCTGGCAGTGCAATCTCTGCTCAGAAAAATAGGGCAGCTGTGGAGAACTCACACTATTCCAGGTATGTTCTAAGATGAGGACTGTGTACTATGTCTAGCCTGAACTTAGCCGGATACTGTGGCGGCAGACCACAGAATCAGCAATTTTCTGAAAACAATGTGAAATTGGAACTGCCTGAGAAGGTAAATGATTGTTATAAATACTCATTTGCGCCGCGTATCTAGCGTTATAAAGTGCTTACTATATATGTGGCACATTATATAAATTGTTTCTTATAAAGATCTTTATGACATAAATGACATTTTAGCCCCAATATATAAGAAACGAAGGCTTGGAAAAGACGAACTGATAACTTGCTCAGGGGAACATAAATCACTATTGATAGAGGCCCTGAGTCATTTGTGAAGCACAATGCAATGTGGTCCGTCTGAAACAAAATAGAATTCCCCGTATCAATCAAGGTGAAAGTCAGCGCCATCATCTCGCTGGGTCTTAGTGACCTACTGATATAAGAAAACAATATGCAGCTCTCTATAAATATAACTTGTATCTGAACTAAACGCTTTTCTCAGCCCCTCTCTCTTTTTCCTTTTTTAATCGGGAATGTAAAGGCAGTTGGAAGAGGACAGGGAACGGACTTCCTAGTGCTGCAACTTTGTGAGGCCCTAATTGGACCGTGACCAAAGGAGCAGGAATCAGAATTCACAGACATTTGAATCCATTTTTTGATTTCGGTGCCACTGGGCAACTGGACTCCAAAAGGAAATATTCCAAAGTTGAGCTGGTTGAGATGCGATTCTTGTCCCGCCTTGTGTCTGGGCAAAACAGACACCCTATTGGGAATAAAAAGAAAAACACAGTGAACGCAAGTCAGGGGCACTGGATTTTAGTCTGTGCTCTGTATTAATTAAATTAGTGGTGTTGCTGCTAGCCCTGTCATTTTTGACCTCTTTGAGTTGTAGGGTTTTTTGGTCCATGATACGAGGGTATAAAAACTAGGATGACCATTTAAGTCTTTTGAAACTCTTCCTATGATTTAAATTTTTTTTCTATTACTAGACTGCTTTTATTAGCAGGTTCCTGCTTTTTTCTTTATTTTTTATTTTTATCAAAGTGTAATTTACATATCATGCCTTTACGCCATTTTAAGCGTACAATTATATTGTTATTAGTAAATTTACCAAGTTGTACAGCTATTGACATAAATCAGTTTTGGAGGATTTCCCACCCTTCCATGAGATCCCTAATACCCATCCCCAAATACACTTCAAGCATGCCCCTCCCCTTCACAGTGCTCACCACATCCCACAGATGTGGGTCCACCCTCCACCCCCAAAATCCCCAGTGAACATTACCACCATTTAAGCACCATAGTGTCAATCAGTCAATACCAATTTGATGGCGAGTACAAGTGGGGCCCGTTCTTTGGGTCTTGTGTCACCTCACTTTGAATAACGCACTTAAGCTTAATCCAGGATAATATAAGTGGTGCTAGCTCACTGTCATTTCTTAAAATTGAGTAATATTCCATTGTAAACATATACCAAATTTTAATAATCCACTCATGAATTGATGGGCACTTGGGTTGTTTCCACGACCTAGC